>MU227846.1:543308-558276 GCA_018584345.1 Thuja plicata
AAAAAAATAAAACAGGAAAAAATTAAAAAAAAAATTAAAAAAAAAATAAAAATAAAAATAAAAAAATTTTTAAAAAAAAGAAAAAAAGAAGAAAAAAATATATAAAAAAAAGGCCCGACACCGTACAGCAGGTGACCGTACAGGCCGGCACCGTACGGTAGCTGACCGTCGGCTTACAACACCGTGCGGTAGATGCCCGTCGGCTTACAAAACCGTACGGTAGATGAACCGTTGCCGTGCAAACCACACATCTAGACACCGTATGGGAGATGTCTGTGGCACTTGGGCCCACCACATAAGGTATAAAACACACCGCACGGGCCTCTCGAACCAAAGGCGCAAGTCATAACCCTTCCGTGCGGTGCAACACAAGCTCTGAACGGTGTCAAACCATTAAGCCGTCCGCCAAGAGCAGCAGACAGGAAGGCGGGGAGTAAGAGAACGCGGAGACACAAAGGGGAGAATCCTCCTAGCCAATGAAAAAACTAGCCCACGCTGGTGTATGAAGAAACCACGGGTGTAGGAAGACAGAGCCATGGGCCACTGAAGCATATCGTATCACCACACAGACCCGGTGCGCAACATAGCAGAGTCGTCTGGATCTACCTAGCCGCGGCATGATTCTCTTAACCATACAGTGGAAAAGGGGCCAGCTCCGAAAGAGTTGCATGGTGTAGCGTAGGACTTCAGGTCTCGCGTAATACATACCAGAAGAAGTGGAAAGTAGTGCACGCTACAAAGGCACGCAGCAACTACCCTATGGCGTGCGGATTCATCATAGCCCGTACTAGATCAGGTGACTTACACGAATAGACCTTCGTATGGCACGCAAGCACAACGCAACAAAAGCTCACGGCCTACCAGTGCAACCTGACACCGTACGGTGAACAAAAAGGGGAGATTGTACAGCACACGCCTTGAATCCCCCCGCAGTCAACAATGAGTGAGTGTTAAAATATTCCCACGGTTCCACCCGTTCGCTGTATCAAGCCTGTACAGTGTACGACATTTCAAAGCGGCATACACAGCATCATACCGTCCATGGTAAAGATAAGTGTCTGGCAGTTAGGCGGTTTTGGAGGTAGTTACGTAATTGTTGTATAGAGGCAAAGAAAATCGTTATGGAATCAGCCGGGAAGCGCAACTAGAGGACGAAGTTGCCCAACAGCAGTAGGGATGTGAGTAGAAGTGCACAGGTTCTACCCTCTGGTGTGCGAGTTGCAGGTTGTACCGACCCAGGGAAAAAGAAGACTAGACAGAAAGGGCAAGGTTTGATGACTACGACCTCCTCCTCCCGGGATTACGTCACACCTCAAACTGTAATGTTTGAGGGTTTGAACGGTTTGGACTATCGGAGGTGGTGGCAGGAGACACGGAATAGTGACCCCGTCAAGGAAAGTCTCCGAAGGGACGCGATGGTTCACACCCGTGCGCAACTCCCTAGCCTCCGGACGTAACTAATTCCTAACCGATACATCCGTACATTACACCCGACAACAGAGGCTGATTTTTACGTCATTGACTTGGATAGCCTTGATGCTATTTTGGGTATGCAGTGGTTACAGACTCTAGAAAGATACACTATTGATCACAAGTTGAAATAGTTAGAGTTTATGCAGGGTGATCAATAGATTGTTCTTAAGGCCATGCCAGATGGCGGACCCAAGTTAGTATCGGCTCACAGGATAGAGGCCATCATGAGGCATAGCGATATGGAATGGGCAGCCCAGTGTTTCATATCCTCTAAAACCACACCAGATTCAGGGCAGCAGGTTCACATTGATGTCCAGAATGTGCTTGAAAAGCACAAGCAGGTTTTTGAGAACATCCCACCAAGTATACCTCCAGACAGAGGTTTTGAACACATCATTGAGATGGAGGAGGATGCCAAGCCCGTGATCACTACTGCTT
The DNA here is from genome assembly GCA_018584345.1 of Thuja plicata. Classification (NCBI taxonomy): domain Eukaryota; kingdom Viridiplantae; phylum Streptophyta; class Pinopsida; order Cupressales; family Cupressaceae; genus Thuja; species Thuja plicata. Next base: position 545,220 of record MU227846.1, read on the forward strand.
ATCGTCACCCCAGACACTATAAGGAAGAAATAGAGAAGACGATAAAGGAACTTCTAGATATGGGGCACATCAGGCCCAGTTCAAACCCCTTTGCCTCTTCAGTAGTTTTGGTGAAGAAGGATGGTACTCTTCGTATGTGCATTGACTACCGTGCACTCAATAAGAGAACCATTAAGAACAAGTATCCCATCCCCCAGATTGATGAGTTGTTAGATGAGCTACATGGGGCAGTTTATTTTTCGAAGATAGTTCTTCGATCAGGATACCATCAGATACGTGTCCGTGAGGAGGATGTTCATAAGACAACATTTAGATGTCACTATGGGCACTACGAGTTTCTAGTGATGCCATTTGGGCTCACTAACGTGCCTGCTACTTTTCAGTCATGCATGAATCATATATTCAAAAAGAAGTTGCGTAAAAGTGTCTTGGTATTCTTTGATGACATTTTGGTCTTCAGCAAAACATAGGAGAAGCACTTACGACACTTGGATGAGATTCTCAGCATTATGGAGGAGCAGGCTCTGTTTGCGAAAGAATCCAAGTCTGAGTTTGGATTGACTAAGATTCTCTACCTCGGGCACGTGATAGGGGCAGGCGGAGTTAAGGTTCACCAGGAGAAAATTCAGGCAATTCTTGACTGGTCACCACCGAGGAATGTGTCAGATTTGAGGGGTTTCCTTGGAGTATGTTCTTATTACAGGAGGTTCGTGAAGGGATTCTATCAGACAACAGCACCCCTCACTGATCTTACTCGAAAAGGGGCTTTCAAGTGGACATATGAGGCAGAGGTAGTCTTTGACAGACTTAAGACAGTCATGAGTACTTGCCCGGTTCTAACACTTCCGGACTTTTCTCATCCATTTGTTCTAGAGTGCGATGCTTCAGGGAATGGGATTGGTGCAGTGTTGATGCAGGATAGACATCCCATAGCATTCGAGAGCAAGAAGCTTAAGGACAATGAGAGGTTGTATTCTACTTATGACAAGGAGATGCTTGCCATTATGCACGCCCTGGCTAAATTAAGACAGTATCTAGTAGGTGGCAAGTTTACAGCTAAGACAGACCACAATAGCCTACGCTACTTCTTGGAGCAGAAAGAGTTGAATGAAAGACAACAAAAGTGGGTCAGTAAAATCCAAGCATATGATTTTGACATTGAGTATGTCAAAGGGAAAAATAACATTGTGGCTGATGCCCTTTCTAGGAGACCCCAGTAGCGGCTTGTTGTGCTTTATTAGAGATCTCCGCGGATTGGAAATCTCATTTGCTAGTTGAGTATTCTAAAAATACTCAATCTTGTCAGATTTTGGATGGTCAGCTCCAGGATAGTAGGTACAAGGTAATCGATGATATTATCTTCTATAAAGATAGGATCTACCTAGTACCAGGTTCTAAGCTTAAGGCTAAGGTGATGAATGTTGTTCATGATGTGCCCACAGCAGGACATTCGGGGTTTTTCAAGACTTACAGGCAGGTCAGAGAGAGGTTCTCATGGAAGGGCCTCAAGGATGATGTCCTTCAGCATGTTAGAAAGTGTCGGACTTGTCAGCAGAACAAGTCCGAGCATGAGCATTCGGCCGGCTTATTGCAGCCCCTTCCCATTCTAGCACAGAGATGGTAGGGTATTTTGATGGATTTTATTACTGAATTGCCGAGAGTGCAGAGCAAGGATAGCATTTTGGTGGTGCTGTACTAAATTCACTCACTTCTTCACTATCATCGCAAATTGGTCAACTTCGCAGGAAGCTGAGCTTTTCTTTCGAGAGATTTTCAGACTGCATGGTCTCCCCAAGACCATTGTGAGCGACAGGGACAATAAGTTCCTCAGCACCTCTTGGCAGGAGTTACTCAGATGGGCAGGAGTTACTCAGATTAGCAGGCACCGAGTTGACTCCCAGCACCAGTTACCACCCACAGACAGATGATCAAATGGAGATTGTGAACAAATGGGTGGAAGGTTATCTCTTAAATTATGTAGCGGGACTGTAGAGGGCATGGGTTAAATGGTTATATTTGGGGGAGTTTTGCTACAACACCTATCACATGACTATTGGCATGTCACCATTTCGGGCTCTCTATGGTAGCGAATCCCTATCATTTATAGACTTGGCTCTACAGGACAATAGGGCACCGATTGCAAGAGATTGGTTACAAGATCATCAAGATATTCTTAGATCTCTCAGGGAGAACATTCAGAGGGCACAGAATCAACAAAAGATGTACGCTGATCGACATCGGACAGAGTGGAGCTTTGAGTCAGGGGATATGGTCTACCTTCATCTTCATCCGTACAAGCAGAGTTCTTCAAAGAAGAGTGGGTCAGAAAAGCTAAAGCCCTGATTTTATGGTCCCTATCGCATTTCCAGGAGGGTTGGTGAGGTGGCTTACAAGTTTGAGCTACCGACAGATAGTAGGATTCACAATGTATTTCACGTGTCTTGCCTCAAGAAGGCGATTGGGCAGCAAATAGCCCCTTCAGTTGGATTACCCCCGCTTGATGAGGAAGGTAGATTGGTTTTGGTTCCAACTGAGGTGATTGAGGTTAGAGAAAGGAAATTGCGAAACAGGGCTATCAGAGAGTATTTGATCCGCTGGAAGGACTTACCCATCGAGCACGCCACATGGGAGGGTGAGTCTATTCTGCAACATCCTGTGTTGAGATTGCTTGAGGGCAACCAATCCCTGGAAGAGAGGACTGTAATGCCCCCTTCTCCGCGATAGGCCATTATGGCGCCTAATTAGTCTATCTCCCCATCCGGGTAGACTAATGGCTAATTCTGGAGGATGCCAGCCAGTCACAAGCTTCACTTGAGTGAATTTAAATATATGGGCCCCTTTTTCCATAGTTGAGTCACTTTATTTTATAAAGTGAGATTATAAAGTCACTTTATGACTTTAAAAAGTAACTTAAGTGACTTAAGTGAGTGCACTTTATCCCACATTGCTTAGTTTTCAGTGTTTTCCCTCATATCGAGGTTATATAAGCAAAATGCTCTCCTTGGGAAAGGACCATGAATATTATAAACAAATAAAAGCAAATTTCTGGTTACATTGTGACTGGTTTATTTTCTTGAGGACATAGCCCCTTAAGGAAACATTGGGAAGTTGGACGTAGCCCCGGCATCTCATTAATGGTATCTCATTAATGGTGGAGTCATCTAGATTTCACAACAGAACTCAACGAGTAAGTTAAAGAATCGAATGTTATTGCTTCAGCATTCTTAGTATCAAACTCAGTAAACAAAGAAGATTGGTATCATTCCAAAGATTGAGAATATCAATTCGGATATAGGTTCTGGATATTGAGAATTTGTCACATTAAATATCGAAGGATTTTTTATTTGTTGGTGATTGACATAAAGAAAACCAAGAGCGATTGTTCAGCATGTTTAAGCACTCCATTTCACTCACTGCGGATACCCAGTTGCAGTTGGAAGATAACAGACAGTGAGTTCTTGGTGTTGACATACACACCCAACAGCAAGTACCATTGTCCACGTCCACTGCTCACGAAGGAGACCACGGGGTATCGTTTGTAGCCAATGGCTAACGAACCAAGTAAACACCACAAGAATAGTCTACATTATGGGATTGAGCCGGGTGATACCAGCCTACTAGACGTCCCAAGTTGGGTGACACAAGGTTGCCTTATGGCCCAAGCCGAGTTACACATGTCATACACCACGGCGAGTTACACGTCATACACCACGGCCCGAACTGAACGACCTGAGCTGGGGGAGTAACCATCTGCACCACGGCCGAGTTGCATTACAACCGAGCTAGGTGAGACCCATCCACACTGTGGTCTAAGCTTGGCGATACTTGATGCTGAGCGTTGATCATCCTAGATGCCACATTAATCTTCAAACGCACTAAGATTACCGTGCGAGGAACTTTCGTGGAAAGGTGTAGCTCGTGCACAACAAACAACCACTTCATAGCACCGGGAACAAGAGACTTAGTATCTTGGTGACTGCAGACGTCCAGAGATAGTTAAACGGCACCCAGCAAGTCCATCAACGCCACCCCTCCTATTGATTCAGTCCATTCCAAGCGTTCGTTAATCAGGTGCATAATTTTAACTGGGATTCACTCTGGATATTGAATTTGGAAAAGCATTGTTGTAATGTAATTATTGTTTATGTAAATGCCTGCTTTTATTATTTGATGAATAATATCCATCATTAGGGGCGTAGTCAATTTGGTGTTATGTATTTTCCCTTTCTTTCATTGGGTAATTTGTATAAAGTGAAAGACACCTATATATCTTGCACAAAACTAGAAGAGATATCAATTTCTGGAAACTAGAGTTTCTTGCAGTCATTATCAGAATAGAATCAGTACTAGCATTACAGGCATATGATTGTCTTTTATTCTAAAACTGTTATTACAAGCAAACTGTGTGGCACAAATTCTGAGAGAGTCAATTATAACTTTGAGTTTGGGGGAAAACCTAGTAAGGATCATTACACAAACTTGGACTCTTGAGTTCTAGGCGCAAACTTCCGGATCCGCCTAAGCATGTTTAAACAACAAAAAGTGAGTTTTTCTTTCTTTCATAGTTTGGCTCAACCTTGTCCATTTCAGGTTTGAAAAGCGAAATGGAAAGGGAAGGAGTGGAGAAGACAAGCATTTGGATAGGAATAAAAGGGCCAAAAAATATTTTTTCATGAGCATGGCCCTCGTGCCCCCACTTGGGGCCCACACACCCCCTCTATCGTTGGTTATTTCTCACATCTAACGACATGTGCAACTTATTAATGCTGCCCCTCAAGCCCATTAGGGTCTTCACTCCCAAACTCCTACTAGTTATTGGGATCTCGTCATATAAGAAATTTGATTACAATGAGGGGGTCTAGGAGTGGAATTAGAAATGAGGTTAAAGTTGTCAACTAATTTCTTTTCTTTTTTTTCTAAAACTAGAATTTTTTTTGTCGAGTCCTAGCCTCTTTTTTGCCAATTCCGAGTTGAGCCTTGAGTCTAAATCCTATTTTGGGCTGTCAACTCCTAAAACTATTATTGAGACCCATTTTACCTCCAACACAATTGTGTTGAGAAAACTTGTGAAGGTTCGTGAAGCACTTTCTAAGATGGTCATTAGCCCAAATTGGTCCATATGGAGGCAATCTAGCACTTCAAGGGAAGCAAAGGTCAAGCAAATGGTTCTATATGAGATTTGGCGGGATTGTGTTGAGTATCTCCTTAGTTTCACTAAGCCCATATTGAGCATGATCTGTTATACCAGCATAGATAGGACTTGTTTTGTTGTGGTATATGATGGCATCGACTCAATGATTGAGAAGATGAAAGTCATCATAAATACAAAAGAGAAATATCCTAAAGAGCAATTCTTCAAACAACTACACAAAATCATTGAATAGAGATGGAACAAAATGACTACTCAACTACATCTTGCCTTTGCATTGAGTCCCAAATATTATAGTGTTGAGCTCCATCCTCAGCTAGGGATAAATTTTTAGATCCAAAACCAACAACCAAAAGAGGGTTTTCATCCTCAATCGATTTCAAATGAACTCACTAGTTCAATCCTAGTACATCCTATTATGTATACTCTTTTACATAATCAAAACAAGAGCTCAAAACCTCCTTTTATAGCTCTGGAGAGAAAATAAACAATTTAAATTTTATGTAATACATTTCCCTCCAAAACGTTATTCCAAATAAAAAAACATCTCATGTGTTAGTCTACTTCCCCTAAGTGTCCACTTTAGGGGGCCATAACATGACTATAAAAATATAACACTAAAATAGTATATTATAACATTAACATTAGAACTTTTTTATAAATATTTAAGTACTCCCATCTGAGTTGTGGAAAGCACTATCGAAGTTTTGAGAACCAAATATAAGCATACAAATATGAAGTTGAGGCAATGGTTCAAAGTCTAGTGTTAACTTGGAGACTTAATAAAAGAAGGTGTGCTCTAAAAGAAGTGTGAAAAACAGTCTAGGAGGCCAAAAACACTTCAAAAGGCTCATTGCAACCAACTGAGCTCAACACCACCAATAGAAACTGAGATAACCTAAACCAAGCTCTCCAAGATCATTAGTCCTCTAGTCACTACCAATTAACATTTGGGAGAAGAGGACATTACAATCCTTCCTCTCCAAAATTGCTAGTCGCAAAGCAATTGCAAATCTAGATGTTGTAAAATCTTCTCTCTCCCAAGTAGCATTCTTCACCAGTAAGTTCTTCCACTTCACTAAATATTCCCTAATGGTCCTCTTCCTAAAAGTACACTGTTTGTAATTAATGATTGCCTTTGGAACCAACACAAGTTTCCCTTCCTCATCCAAAGGGAGCAAATTAGGAAAGGAAACAACATTATGTCCAAGCGCCTTCATGAGGTAAAACAAGTGGAAGACAATGCGTAATTTGCTACTCTCTAATAGCTACAACTCAAATGCTACCTCTCCAATCCTCTTTGAGATCTTGAATGGGCCGTAGAGACATGGCTTCAATTCTAACCCACTCTTCTTGATGGTGTACTGCTTGTAGGTATGCATTTTCAAATAAACTATGTCTACTATCTCAAATGCACTCTCAACAGTGTGTTGGTCTACATACCACTTATGCTGATTTTGAACATTTTGGAGGTTGTCTTTTAAGGATTTTGTTATGTCTTGATTCTATTGCAATAAAATCTAGGAGCTTCATATCTGTACAATGCCATGAAAGGATACATCTGATAGGTGGAATTATCGCAGTAATCACCCAAATTAAACAATTTCATCCATGCCTTCTACCACCCTAAAAATAGTTTTGAAGGTATCCTTTTATCCACTTGTTGACTATTTTCATTTTCTCATCAGACTACGGATGTAGCTAGTACTATAAATGAGCTGATTCCACTCATTCTAAATAATTCTTGCCTAAACAAAATCAAGAACTTGTCCTTGTCACAATGTTTTTAGGCATTTCGTGCAACTTGAACACTTCTTTGAAAAAAATCTGCCACCTATACTACTGTAAATATATTATTTCTAACCTGAAAATGTGGCAATCAGTTCATACATAAATAATGAAGAGCTGTCTCCATATAGCAACATATATTAGGCATCTAGCTGATATGAAGGTGCAAAAGAATTGCACATGTTTGAATTCTCTTGCCCAGTCCACAGTGTTGGAATACTCCAGGCCACTAAGAGGGGTGGGGGGGGGGGGGGNGGGGTGAATTAGTGTCAATAAAAATCAATTCATTTCACAAGTAAATGATTAAAACCAATGGCACAAAGACATATATCAATCTATAAACACAAAAACAACAGCATAAAGGCATATATCAATCCATAGGACAGAAGAATCATATATGCACATCACATAACACAGTTGTTTGAGTCGAAAACCCTTCAAGGGAAGAAAAACCACTATGAAAATGAGCTTTATTAAGCCTCACTGGCCATAAACCTCACTGGCAACAATCTATGCCTCACCGGCAATACAATATGTGCCTCGCTAGCATTATGAGCACCAACTCAAATTGCTTATAGGAGCACCCACTTCATTTAAATCAGTCTTAAAGAAGCCAAAATACAATACAGAGGGTTACTCTGTTTTCTATACAAAACATGTAATGAACCCAACTGGCTCTAGCTATGAAAGCCACAAGAAACTACTCTTTTCCCTTTTTTCTTTAAAACTCTTAATTAAATAAACTGGTCTTTTATCAAATATAGTACTCTCTTCGGAATCATAAACAATTACAAATTTCAAAGGCTTTCAAAAAAACGTATTTCATTATACTTGTGCAATTCTGAATTGTTTACAATGAAATCACAGTTTACTTTATTCATATAATACCAACTTCCAACAACAATGTTTTATTAAATGTCTACTGAAAATAACTACCAAAAACCTTGATTCCACCCGTGCATATGCTGTTGCTGGTCCAAATGGCTGTGGAAGATGGACGCTGCCTGTGGTAGCCACCCGCGTGTCTCCCTAGAGGTTGTTGGTGGCGTAGATGGAGTCTGTACTCCCACCCACAGAGCTTAATGGTGCTGTAACTGTGTGGTGGCCAATGAGACTGCTGCGATCTGTTCCCACTCCACGCGGCCTGTGTTCGAGCTCCCAACTTGCCTCACACGGCCCGTTCTTGATGAACCCAGCCTCCCTGCTTACCTCACGCGGCCCGTCCTGCAGAGATGGTGTCTGCGTTCAAACTTATGGAGGCTCGATTGAAACTTGTAGCCGGCATACAATTTAGACTGCCTCTGTTACATGGCGTCTTCAATGCAGAATTGTGACCCAACTGTCACTTGTTGCCTCCTTTCGAATTGGATTGTGAAGAGTATATCCAAGCCGTACTTCCCAGAATGGTTTTTGCACCCTCAGTGTGCCTGCCAGATGACAATAACTTCTCTTTCCTCTAGCCACAGTCGAACAGAAGAAGAAAGAACAATTCATATTACCTCACTAATCAATTGAATATCAGTCCAAAGAAGAATCAGTCTTCCAGAACCAATTTGACCCTTATAAATCAGCAAGGGCTCAGAAAGATGAGAACAATTCTCAAGACCAAGGGTTTTTAATAAAATATAATCGATACCTCAACTTCACAATAAGCCTGAATATATAACTCCTTGGATGCAAGAGTTTCTAAAACCATTTCCAGTTAACCAGTCTTCAAAATGTCAACTTCTAAAAGTATTATAATAATGAGTTATTATCATAGTTACACCGCCCTGGGGGATGGGGGGACGTCGAGACGGGGGGACAAGTTTCCGGGCAGGGGGGACAGAGGGGCCTCAATTTGGGGACAGCGGGGGGACGGCGGCGGGGGACCGGGGGGGGGGAGGGGTGTATATACTATATACTATACATGTGGTACTTAAAATGCTAGTTATGAAAAACTGTATAACAATATAAGTGTCTACGACATTTAGAATTACTATTAGTAAAAGACTAAAAGTAAAACTAAATACTACATTGCATTGAAGTTTGAACATTGAACATGGAACAATAAGTTAATAACATAGAACATTGAAGTTTGAACAATAGAATTATAAATAGTCGAATCAGCAAATGGAAGAGTTCTATGAGTATCAAAATTATGACTATCTCCTTTTTGGATGTTATGTAGAATAATATGATGTTATGTCATAAAATCTCTTTTTTTTTTTTAAATTGCTTTATTTGTGTGCTTTGACGGGGGACACCCATGCGTCCCCTTTTGGGGTCGAGGGACATTTTGGCGTCCCCTTTCTCCGTCGGGGACTCTTCTGCGTCCCCCCGTCCCCAAAGGGGGACGTGGGGACGTCCTCACGTCCCCGACGAAATGGTGGCTGATGGGTGGCACCGCTGGAAACGCGGGAACGGCGTCCCCCCGTCCCGGGTGCGTTGGGGATTTTGGGGGGGACGCGTCCCCGTGTTACACTGGTTATTATTATTATAATACTATAATTAATTTATTAATTAATAACATATTGTTATTAATTAATATTAATTATGCCTCTGATGACGAATCCTGCATCCACTGTAAGAAACTGATCACCCTGGTCTTCAATTGTACTGCCAGAAATAGTAACTGGCCTCCAACTGACTTACTATAAGTAGTAAGTCTAAAAATAGAAAGTCCAGAAATAGAATCTGAACGCCGAGACCCTCAAAACAAACTGTCAACTCACGAGGGTCGCGCTGGTGAGCTAACCATATCCAAGTTCCCAGAACCTGCTAATTCGGGGACATCACAGTCCGCCCTCCCTGAAATTGCTTGTCCTCAAGAAATCGCAATCCAGGGTGCTGCACAATATCCTCAGCCTCCCAAGTGGCATCCTCGTCAGGTAACCCCTACCACTTGACCAGATACTCCCGGATAGTTCTCCGGCGCAACTGCCCCTTGCGGATATCCAAAATGCCCTCTAGTATCAATTCCAGTTTCCCCTCATCATCCAGGGGTGGTAACATAGCAGAAGGAGTCACAATTCGGCCTAAGGCCTCCTTGAGGCGAGAAACATGAAACACATTATGCACTCTGATATCTTCCGGTAATTCCAGCTCATAAGCCACCTCTCCAACTCGTCTAACCACCCGGAACGGCCCATAGTACCGTGGTTTGAGCTTTTCAGCTCCACTCTTCTTGATAGAAGATTGCCTATAAGGCTGCAGCATAAGATAAACCTTGAGCTTTTCAGCTCCACTCTTCTTGATAGAAGATTGCCTATAAGGCTACAGCATAAGATAAACCATGTCCCCAACCTCAAAGGAGCGGCCTGTCCTCTTCTGATCTGCATACTGTTTCTGTACATTCTGAGCCCTCTGTATATTGTTCCTCAATGCCCTCATAATGCCCTGGCTGTCCTGCAATAACTCACCTGCACTGGGCACCCTACTGTCACTGCATAATAAATCAACGAAGGTCGGGGGATCATAGCCATACAAGGCGCAAAAAGGGGACATCTGTATGCTCATGTGAAATGTGGAGTTATAACAATACTCACACATATGGATCCACTTAACCCAAGCCTTCTGCTGTGATGAAACATAATTCTGCAGATAGCCCTCTACCCACTTATTGACAATCTCAGTCTGGCCGTCGGTCTGCGGATGATAACTTGTACTCGGTGTCAACTCTGTACCACATAACCTGAAGATCTCCTGCCAGAAGTGACTCATGAAGCGACTATCTCGGTCACTCACAATGTTTCGAGGTAAGCCATGCATCCTGAACACCTCCCAAAAGAATAACTCGGCCAGCTGTACCGTAGAAAAGGTAGTGGTGATGGGAAAAAAATGTGCATATTTTGTGAGCCTATCAACCACCACGAAAATGCAATCCCGTCCTTGGGCTTTGGGTAGCCCCACAATGAAATCCATAGAAATACTTTCCCATTTCCGCTCAGGAATGGGAAGTGGCTATAACAACCCGGCGAGGTAAGTATGCTCTTGTTTGTTCTGCTGACAAACAGAGCATTCGCGAACATATCGCTGAACATCTCACTTCAGTCCCTTCCAGGTAAATCTCTCCCGAATCTGCCTGTAGGTTTTAAAGAAACCTGGATGACCCGCCATGGGTGTCATGGAAAGCCCGGAATACTATTTCACGAACTCCTGATCCTGCCACAAGAAAAATCCTTCCCTTATAAATGATCAACTCATCCATTAGGGAATATCGGTCATCCTGGATACTGCCATCAATAATGCCTATTGCCCATGTATCCCTGGCATACCCAGCTAGAATCAAATGCCTCCAAGCTTCGGAGACCTGGGTAAGTGAACAAAGGTGGGGTCTCCGAGACAGAGCATCGGCCACCACATTCTGGGTTCCTTTGATATAAGTAATATCAAAGTCATATGATTGCAACTTACTCACCCATTTCTGTTGCCTCTCATTAAGATCTCGCTGCCCAAGAAAATGCTTTAGACTATTATGGTCGGTTTTGATGCAAAATTTACTTCCTACCAAGTACTTTCTGAATTTGGCCAAGGTATGCATAATGGCCAACATTTCCTTATCGTACACGCTGAATGCCCTCTCAGAAAGTTTCCAACTCTCGAAAACAATGGGATGACGATCCTGGGATAATACTGCTCCTATACCCTCTTCTGAAGCATCGCAGTGTAAATCAAAGGGTCTCAAAAAATCTGGCAGTGCCAAGACCGGACAAGTAGTCATAATGGCCTTGAACCTCTCAAAGCACTCCTGTGCCTAAGTAGTCCACTGAAAAGCACCCTTACGTGTCAAGTCGGTAAGGGGGGCAGCATGTATAGAAAATCCTGCCACAAATCGGCAGTAGAAAGCACATAAGCCAATGAACCCCCTCAACTGCGTCAGGGTCTCTGGCGTGGGCCAATCTATAATGGCGCGGACCTTATCAAGATCCATACGCACACCTTCTGCACTAATGATGTGTCCCAAATAGAGCAGCTCTGTCATTCCCAAAGCGCACTTGGATTACTTGGCATATAAGGAATCCCTCTCCAATATACTCAGCACTGTGTCCAGATGTGCCACGTGGTCATCCCAAGTCTTGCTATAGACAAGGATGTCATCAAAGAAAACTAGTACAAACCTCCTCAACTAGCTGTGAAATACCCTATTCATCGTGGACTGAAAGGTAGCTGGTGCATTCGTCAAACCGAAGGGCATGACAAGGAACTCAAAGTATCCACAGTGACATCTAAAGGCTGTCTTTTCTATATCCTGTTCCCGAACTCTGATCTGATGATACCCAGATCTCAAATCAATCTTCAAGAAACACTGTGCTCCATGCAGCTCATCAATCAACTCGTCAATCCGTGGTATGGGATATCGGTTCTTAATAGTTCTCTTGTTTAGCATCCAATAATCAATGCACATGCGCAAAGTGTCGTCTTTCTTCTTCACTAGAACAACTGAAGAAGCAAAAGGGGATTTACTCGGCCTGATGTGCCCCATCTCAAGTAACCCCTGTATCGTCTTTTTGATCTCATCTTTCAGCCTTTTCGGATGCTTGTAAGGGGTGATCATAACGGGCTTGGTGCCCTCCTCCAACTCTATAATGTGCTCAGTTCCCCTATCCGGAGGTCTACCTGTAGGTAAGTCTCTAAACACCTTATCATGTTTAGTCCTCAACTGCTGAATGTCTGGATGATATGTGAATTTATCAGCATGGTCTAGTGAAGGCATCAGCCTACACTCTACTGCCCAATCCACCTCATCCTCATGACGTACTAAGCGCTACATTCGCCTGAGTGAAATCTTCTTTAGTCCCTCCTCTCTGATGGCCTTCAGAACTTGTGGCTTCCCCTCTGAGATGAACCTTATCTCCATCTTCTCTGTGCTGATGTAAATATCCTTAATGGTATGTAACCAGGCCATTCCTAAAACCAAATTTGTACCACCCATATCTACTACATAGAAATCTTCCTTGAAGGCATAAGTTCCCAGCCTGACTGGTAAATCAGTCACCATCGTGTTACACTTTAGAGTGTAACCATCTGCCACCTGCACTCTCAATCCTGCGAACTCCTCTGTCTGGATACCTCTGCGAGTCACCAAACGAGAGTCAATGAAATTATGAGTGGCTCCCGTATCAAAAAGAGCAATCACTC
>MU227846.1:609615-634317 GCA_018584345.1 Thuja plicata
GTGACTGAAATACCACTTCCAATCTGCAACCCTTCAAGAGATATTTCACTCCCTCAGTTATGCAATCAATGGGAGTCTTCGTTCCCAAAGATCAGATGATTATCTGCAGACCCCTTGGCTCCACAAACGCTCATGAAGAAAATAACAATAGACAATGTCAAGATTGGATGCCCAAATGAGAGACCATAGGGTCTATTTATTCTTATTCATTAGAAGTCACCAAAAACTTCTAGAAGCATCCCGAATATTCTTTTTCATTAGAAGTCACCAAAAACTTCTAGAAGCATCTCGAATATAACTTTAAGTTATTTGCACTTTATAAAATATTACTTTATTAAAAAGTGCAATCTCAACATCAAATTATAACATAAGGTCTCCATAAAGTGAAATAATAATAAAATCTAATGGAAAACCTTACTCCACTCACATACGAAGCCAAATAATCACCAAATAAACGTAAAAATGACTCTCTCATCACCTCCATCTGCCTATGAGAGTCTGGAATAGGCAAATCCACGTAAAGTGTCTTGTCGTACTAGAGGGGGGACATGACAGAATTTATTCTTACATAAATCTGTTATAAAGAAGTTACAAGCTTAGTACTACAACAGTCATAAATGACTTTCTTTTCAAAATTCGTGTCGATGTGACTCCTATCAATACTATGATATTCGTGGCAAACAAGTTTTTCCCTGTTTCGATAAAACCTTTCTTAGCTTCCTCGATGTTTTCGTTTAGTGAATAATCAATGGATATAACCGGTAATTCCCTGGAAAACATCCTTTCGATGAAGTATTGAGCCTCGTTAAAATATTTTAACGCTCCATCGATGCCAATGTTTCATCGAAAAAGCATTTCGATAGAACAATATTGCAATATATCAATATCTCTCCTATCGATGAAAACCCTTTGCATAAGATATTTTAGTGCTTTATTTATGATTCGCATGTTTTCGATGAAGCAATAAAGCCACTTCATTGATATGAATCTTTTCAACGGGGCTTTCTGTTTCGTTTAAGTGTTTTACTGCCTTATCGACGTTCATATTTCATCGATAAAAAACCTTTGGTTGGACTAGTGACACGTTGGACTCTGCCTGTTTAGTTGGTTTGATCTTCGATGGGACCCCCAATACATCCGTATCCTTTATTTGTATGTTCACTTTTCAATGAGATTTCATATTTCGTATACCCCTTTTTCTGCCTCATCGATGTTTGTATTTTATCAATAAAAACTTTGATGGAGAAGTAATGACTTGCATCGATAAGAATTCTCGTTCGCTGAGTCCGCAGAATATCTTATCAAAACTTATGTTTGTTTAATACATACTTTTGATAGAACGCCAAAATTGTTTCATCGACATAAACCTCTTTCGATGAGACAAGGCATTTGAAGAGGCAATTATTTCCTTTGCTAGATGTTGCTTTCTTTATCGATATGACCTTTCGGTGAAATACCCCAAAGCTTTCCTTGATACATCTGCCTTTTAATAAAACAGTGAGCATACTTCACCAATATATCTTCTTTTCGATGGGACTTCCTTTTTTGATGAAGCATTATTTGTCTTGTTAGATCTCATGACTTCATCGAAATGTTTCCTTCGATAGGGATCACTCTAGGCTTCATCGATGAGGGTCCATACTTACGCTAACAGTGTTCAATGACGTTCTACCTTCGATATCACCTTCTATCTCTTGTTCGATACCGTTGTTTCATCAAAATCTTCCTCTGACTCATGTGCGCTCTGTCAACAAGAAAAAACCTTTTAATAATAGTTTATCGATGGGAAACTCCTTTCGATAAAACCATTCATTACTCTTTTGATACCACTGCTTCATCGAAAGATTGTTTCGATGTAGTCGCACATAGCTTTCATCGATATCACATTTCTTCACCGAAATGTTGCTAGGTGCACTTCTTTTAGTTGACTTTTGATGGAACATAAAATATTTATTAGCAATTCCCCTTGCATTTCTTCATGAGGTATTTTGTGCAACCTGCAACTTGGTATTGAAACATAGAACAATCAGAATAAATATGCTTCACAACATTGACTGAATACTCTGCTTCTGTTGAAGCATATTCTGACATATGGGTGATTTATGAAATGGCAATATTTCCTCCACAAATGGGCCTGATAAAAGGAATGATGAGTCATTTGCACTTCAATGGTAACTCTCAATAGTAGGAATGTGACGTGGAGATTTCAGTATCAACACCACACCATATATCTAAATCCCAGCTTGTTCGTTATTCTTTGTAGGAACAGCTCCATGAGGAGTGGTTTCTGTTAAATTTCTTTACTTGATAAAATTAATATACAACAATTGGAATTATTTCCCTTACGTACAGAATCCTCCAGTTTCCTTAAACTCCATTTCCTTATTCCCATTTGAATCATTCTCCATCCAATAATGAAGGAATAACAGCGGCTCAATTTGAACATGTAATCAAGTTCTCTTGTAATGAATATATTGCTTGCAAAATCATTGTAATACTTTAATCGATGGACTAGTGAGAAACCAAATCCACCTTTGATACCAAAACTTAATCGAACAACCAAAAATATATCTTTGTATCTTCTTTTCAAGTCTTTAAAAATTATTAAATAATTCAACACTGAAACTAAATTTGATTCCTTCCCATTATTTACTCAAAATATATGATATTCTTATTGGCTAAATATTTGGCAAGTCACTAAGACTACAACTTGACAAAATGTATCCTTTACGCAGCAGTATGTGAGATTACTCTCTCCTCTCAGCAATAGGGGAGGCTCCCTTCTTACCGCAGGTGGCTTCAAGTAAAATTGAACTGTAACACACAATTTTCCTTGCTACAGTAATACCGGTGGCTCAAAGATTGACTTAAGAACAATCATTTGAGACAGCGGTGAATTTAGTCTAATGATGAAATGATACAAGAGCTCATAGTCTCTTGTCCTCACTTCAAATAATTACTCTAGTTTCAGATGTTCAAGAAGGCTCAAAGTCTTCCCTTGAACATCCTCTAATTAATCTATTCCAACACTGAAGCCCAAAGTCTTCAGCTTTAGAATGTTACAGCCACTACTCTCTATAGTAACCCCGATCTTCTGAAGCACAAAGTCTCCAGAGAACTTGGATTAAGATGCTCCAATGAAATAAACAAGTTAACTATTCAATCTGAATCAAGGATTAACAAATGCTACATAAGAAAACATTCATCAATTGTCAAGACAACTCAAAGTTTGTCAATCTCTATTCCTTTTATTCAGATGCTCAACTCTCTTACAATGAAACACAAAGTCTTCAAAATATTAGAGTTTTGCCAATAGTTTACTTGCACACAACAAAAGATGATTATTTAGAATGAGCTCCCTCCTTTATATAGGAAAAGAGGAGAGAGGAGAGAGGAAAGTGGAGAAGAAAGGGGAAACCCTTAACCACTTTGATTTATTCAATCCTTATCCTTAACTAACTTTGACCTATTCAAAGCTTATCTACAACTAACTAACTGACTTATTCAATGCTACAGGACCTAATGTACTTGTAGCATGATTACATAAGAATGCTTTGCATACTTTCGTGCAATCTGTCAAAAATTCTACACTTCTAGAAAGCTAAGTGTCCCTACAAGACTTTTTAAAGAAAATTGATACAAGTCTCAAATTGACAAAGAGACTTGTGCACGATAGTTGGATCTGGTGCACCTGTGTGTCGAGCAATGTTCACAATCTTACGTGCAACACTTGTCGCTTTTGAAACCACACCATTGCACCTGCCTAGGTTCGTCTATAGTTGATTCAAGACAATTCTGAAGCTTGCCAGTTTATCCATGGAACTACAACTGAAGGTGTCAACCTCCAATTCTTGATGAATAACTTGTCCAAACCCAGATATGACCTACTCCTCTGAAATCAACTCCC
Source organism: Thuja plicata (assembly GCA_018584345.1). Lineage (NCBI taxonomy): Eukaryota > Viridiplantae > Streptophyta > Pinopsida > Cupressales > Cupressaceae > Thuja > Thuja plicata. The sequence continues at coordinate 613,523 of MU227846.1, forward strand.
CATCATATGCCATCAGCTTGCATGTCAATTCCTCAAAGGCTTTGACAATGATCTCTTTGTGCTCGATGGATTCCCGTATAGCCTCATGTAGTATTGTTATCAAGTTCATTAGAACTTGTTCCTTGTTCATCATCTGATTCAGGAATTCGAAATACATCTCTTTCGAAGAGACGTCTCATAAGTGCATAGGATATCAAGATCAGCTTCTGTCATTCTTTTCCATACATCTAAGTCTTCACTTAGAGTTTTTAATTGTTGATTGAAGGATTCAACCAACTCTTGCAGCCGATCAGTAGTTTTCTTGACATTCTTGAGTATGCGGTATGCATACCTGATGACCGATATTCCCTGGTTTTCCAGTTGGCTGCCCCAGTCATCTATCACCTTGATCTTCCTTTCTAGCCTCTCAATGTGTTGTTGTGTATCTTTTGAACACAAATTTTCCTATTGAGAAGAAGAACCGTTTCAACAGCCTCACGGAGATGGCTATTCTCTTCCTTCAGCAGGTGTTTCTTCTACCAAAGCTTATCAGTTCTCTTTGTATATTGATTCAGTGCATTGTGTGCATCCAATTGACAACTTGCAAATGACTATTTACCAAGCTCCACCCTGGTGATCTTGTAGTCTGTGGTCAGTTAATCTACTGTCTTACTTGAAAGTGGTTCAGCTACTTTGGCATACTTAATTTTTTGATCATCAACGATGACCTTTGAAATCACTTTAGCTTTCTTGTTTTTCACAACTCGTGTTTTACTCTTTGGGGCAAGATCAAACTCCTCCAGAGGCACCTCTAACTTCTTCCTCTTATGCGTGACAACACCCAACCAAGGAGGTAGGACGAAGGATGATGCTGCACCATCAACTATAACCATAGTAGTTACTAGTTCCGTCTGGGAAGAAGGAGCATCTGTGATGGACGTTTCTACATGTGTTGTTGTCATGATTGGGTTCCCTTGAACCTCCTCCATCTGTAATGTCAGATTGTTGTTTTCCATGAGTGTATCTAGCCTGCGTAAATCTTCGGGAAACTCATCAAAGACATGTGACAAGTCCTCCTTCTGTGCTGGAGCAGTAGAGGAGATAGGTGTAGCTGGTACAAAAGCAGTTGAGTGAGTAGGGGGCAAGTGCATTGTGAATGAATCTACACCGTATCAAGTGGTGACATAGGAGGTTCATCCATCTCCGGGGCTGATTCATGCATGCCTTGTATCTCATCTACTTGAATTTGCGGTACCTCAGGAGTGCCCGAAACCTATAACTCCTCCTCACTGTCTGAGAGATTAATCATTTCAGGACCCTTTGCCTTGGATGTTGCATCAAGTGTAGGAGCTTTAATCATGAGTTTACCTCCCTTGATGGCGAGCTTCTAAATAGTTATGACCTCTGATGCGGAAGCCTCTCCTTTACCTTTGCCCCTGATTTCCGATTTCATACCCACAGGACCAGCGAGATCAAAGCCTCATCTGGGCTTGACTTTGATGCTCTTCATGCCCCTCTTCTTTAGCCAAACATTTGTGTTAGCTAGAATATTTTGGAATCTATCCCATACGGATACATTTTCTTTCACCGACCAACATGGAGACAAAACGGGCAAATTATTGACACGATGTTTTCTATATTATGGATCCAAAATATCATCATCATCCTTGATTCCTTCAAGAATCTCAGCAAGACGAAAATCCACTATTTGCTTGATAGTAAGACGACAATAATCCATCTTGGTGATATCCACTTTTGTATGAAGATCAATCCAAATATCCTCAAGGCGGTGTACATGAATGAATTGCCTTCGGATCTTGTCGTTCATGTCCCTCCAGTCAAAGGAACTTCTAGCCATGAATTTCTTCAAGATGATCTCTTGAAGTTCGAACTTCGTGCCTTTAGCTTTTGGGACCATGTCAAGTGAATATCCACCAATCCTTAAAGGATTGCGTGAGGAAATGCCAACTCTCAGTCTGTGTAGAGAGGATTGATACAGTTGTACAGCCATGAGCTACCGAGCCAACTCCATGAGGATGATTTTGTCCGTTGGATATATGGTTCATCCCTAAAATACACCACCTTGAAGTAGGTGAAGTTTGGAAACTCGATAAAGAGGCAGCCATATTCACTAACTTTGTTCCATGCTTCATCTGAGACTTGTCTATTTGGGAGCTCCTTATCAAACAAACATCGGTAGTGTCCAAAAAACGCATCTTGCACCCTCTTGAAATGGATGCGGCTGGATCTCAAAGGTAACTGATCATAATACATCCATACAGGCACTTGCATTTTGTCTCCTTTAGTGGAAAGCCCTGAGAAAGACCCTAGTGCAGCAGCAATGTAAACAAGATAGGAGTTCATGTAGAAAGTACCCATCGTTGTAACTTGTGCTAACTGCTCACAAAGAGTCACTTATGAGCTCACCCCAGAATAGCCTCTGTCTTGACTTCAGAATCAAAGAGAAATACTTATACATCCAAGGCTCAAAAAGGTTTGACTCTTTAAGTCCTCTGACTCTGCTTAACAAGGTTATGAGATCATGAATCTCTTCCTTGAAGTCGGATCTAAGCATTCCCTTTGGCCACCTCACAAAATTGGGCCTTTTGGTGATTAGCCAGTGTTCATTGATATACCTCATGCAAGCTGATTTTCCAATCTCCCAGCTGTTGTGAGCCTTTTCAACTATTATGTCCATTATAACCAAAGTTGGAGGAACTCTGAAGACTCGATCAATAGTGTCTGGATCCAAGCTGATCACTACTTTCCCATCCTGATCTTTGATTGTTCTGGAGACAGGATCGAAGTGTTTGGCACAGGCAATAATGAACTCAGGTTCCAGAGCCGTTGTAGGGAAAGTAGAAACGTGGTGTATGTAACTCTCCCGAATACTAACCATCTCATCCTTGGTGGATGTGTTTACTCTTCTCAGAAACTCCTCTATGTCCAGATGACCAATCTCTGTGTCTCGGATTTCCTCTACATATGATGTAATCTGAGAAGGTGTGATGGAATTCTGGTACTTGTCGTACTGATACTTCATCTTTTTCTTTCCTTTGTTCTTAGGAGATGCAGATCTTTCTGACATGATAAGATTTGCAGCTGCAGTAACTGTGACATGAAAGTTTCATAAAACAAGTACTTCATCATTGAGAGAAAATAAATCCATTTTTAGATGCAAAACTAAGAGGGCAGCCTCTTAAGAAGATGGAAAAGTAGGTACAAGTAGAGTTTTCTGATGCATATGCACAAGTTGGGGAATGAGACAAAAATGATGAAGAAAATATCTTTAACTTTGAGCATGGTGGGCTTTTTGCACAAGACTACATATAGGACCAAAAAGTGGGCTTTTTGGGCATGATGGCATATTGGGCACTTTACATCTTTCTTTTTCAAATGAGAGTATGAAAAAGGTGGATTTTTATGGACCAACTACATGTAGGACAGTACCTTGCATCTTCTATGCATTTTGGGGAAAATCATCACAAGAACGGGGTTTTTAATCCTAACTGCATATGAGAATAAATTGCATTCTCATATGCAACTTAGAGAAATAAGAGAGAAGTAGAAATGACATAGCATATATACAAACAACAAACAAAAATGCAAATGCATTAAGGAAAGAGAAAAATAAAAATTTACCTTCCTTCGCAAACAAGAGGAAAAACCATAAGACTCTTCTTCTCAACAAAATGGACAAATTCTGGAAATGAAATGAAGAATTTCGAATTTGCATTTTGAGGAAATCCGAAAAACAGCAGAGATATATAGCCCATAAATTTGACAAATTCTTGTAAAGAATAAATGTAAATTATATGAGTCATTGTTGGGGAAGTGACAAATATCCTTAATGCATTTAAAATTTGCATAAAATCAGCAAGTATGAGGAAGAAATATTCAAAAACGTACCCTAAGGAATAGCCATTTTTCCTCATGAATGCATTACACATTCAACATACATTTCGAATTAAATGAATGGCAAAACGTTTTTTTGAAAAACAAGCAAAAACTTACCTAAATCCCAAAAGAAAAAGAGGAAATTCTGCAGAAGATTAATGTGAATTCCTTGGCAGAGAAAATGTCTGTACTTTAAATGATACCACAGGCAGATTCCTCAGTCCAAAACGCAGAGATTCATGGTTTCAAACTCCACATTTAAATGCAAAATATCCACTAAAACCACCATGAGTTAAGATGCAGTCCTTTGTGCTGAAAAACCTGTTTCTTTGGCGAAGCATAGCGTATACATTCATCCCCAAATTTGCATATTAAGTCACGGGCTTTTTAGGGACTTATTACATATGTCTCAATGCAAATCAATATGTAAATGTTTAGAAAAACAATGCCCTATGAAAACACGGACGTTAGCATATATCTCATTTGTGAAATTTCTCCAAAATCCACACTTCCTCTCTTTTCATGAAATCACGGGTTTTTTTAAAACTTTCATACATAAACGTTTTTATACAAAACGATATGTTTATAGAGTTAAAGACGACGCCTTCACTTAAGGAGATAGACCACGGGTTTTCGGTGAGCTATTTACATATGCAAATGCTATGTGATCTCTTAAAAATTCGACACCCTTTATGCAAAAGTAATAAGCCACGGGCTTTTGGAGACCAATAACACATGCTATACTCATTTAATATGCAATCTTATGAAAAATCGACGCCCTCTATTTGGAGATAGAGTAAAATGCATTTAAAATAAATAGCATATGCTTTGCTGAGAAAAATCGCCACCATTAGTTAATGAGAGGTGAGAATAAAAACTTGTAATAAGTTTTATATGTATTCTGAAATAAAATCCCCACTATTCCCTTAAAACATAAAACGTATAAATGAATATAATTTCATTTATAAACTCTATCCTTTATCCTGCCAATTTAAAAAGCCAAATCTTTTAAATAACATATACATATTTAATCTAAATATGCAAATACTATTTAAAAGTCCACTTTTAAGAAAGAAATAGCATGATCTCTATATGCAACTTCGAATTTTAATGACTTGATATGCAAATGTAATCGAAAAACCCACTGTCATTAAAATTACCAAGCAAATCTTCACAGAATGACGTGAAATTTTAAAATGGAATGTAAAATCCACTTTGCTTATAAAATAAACTTTCAATCTATGTAATCGACAAGAAAAAGTCCACCTTTTAACGATTTTCCAACAATATGCAGTCTGTCAGAAAAACCCCGCTAGCAGGATATTGAAACACCTATAACTTGAGGTTGACTAACCCGAATGACACCTAAGAGAGCTCAAAACGAGCAGAATGGCGAAGAATACAGACCTATGACAAGGAAGAAACCAAAAACAAAACACAAAAGCAGGAAAAACAAAAAGACTAGATGTTTGTAAAAAGTGAAATTAACCAAAAATCAAGGGATAACTGATTCTGTTGAGTAAACCTCTTCTAGAACACCGACCAACTTAGAGAGAAATCCTACCAACCGTTTGGGAATCGCGTAGGGTTGCTCAATTTTGTGAATGCAAAATTGAGGACAACAATTCTCCACGTGGTCTTCACTGAAGGGGCAATACACTATCACATGCGTTCATATTGGGGGGTTTAAAATGGGCCAAAAAAATGGGCAATATATTGCCTAAATAAGGGGGAGGGGGAGTTTTTTGGGGTGGGGTTGCGGATTTATATAGAAAAACAGGTGTGGGAGGTATTAGAGGGGTATTGGAGGGGGGTGACAAAAAGGGAGCTTCGGGCAATATTTTTGGAAAATAGGGGGGTTATTTAGTATGCCACGAATGCACGTGCTATGATTCAGGTTCACTAAGTGAAGTCCCCGTGATATCCTCTAGCCGTTTGATCCACCCAAATCTCCATTGAAGTTCTCCTGATTAATCTAATTGTTACTTTCATGTTCCAACTAGGCTAGGTATTGCATTGGCAAAGATGGCTTCTCAGCTCCTAATCCGAGAAATATTCGATTTGAATTTCACTCAATTTGATGAAAGAAATAATAATCCAACCCTACTTTGCTTCTATTCTCCAAATATTGATATAAACATAGGATTCAGTTCCAATCTCGTAAAACAGTTGTGACATTATTAAATTATTTATAAAGTCACATTTTCATTAATTATTTAATATTAGTTTATTGATATTTCATTTAAAACGTAATATTAAATAATTAATTTTTCCTTACTTGTTAGAGACCACCGGAAATAGGGGATATTGCAATGACCGCTTTACTTGTTGATTTAATATTTACAAACGATATGTTCCCTATTGGAAATATATGAGTGTTACTGGACAGCTCAGGGGTCGAATGAAGTGCGCAACCGCTACGGTGGGGTATTTGCGTGGGCATTCTCGTAAAGGGGACGGGGCGTAGGACCCCGTCTATGAATGCCGCTGGTATCTGCCCAGAGAATGCTCAATTTTCATTCAGCCAGAAACACGGAGTTTCGCGGAAACATGTTTCTGGTTGCCCCGGTAAGGTGAGAAGTAACGCGCTCACTTGAGACATGACCTAATGTGAGCTAGTATCTCGCCAACCCTAACCTGAGGATCGGAGGTTAGGAGGATACTAGTTTTCCTGGCTGTAGTTACAACTAGGAAGAATTCCATCCAAAATAAATATTTTGTTTATTAATTATTTTTTCACTGCACAACATCCGGTTTCTCCTCTTGTACACAACACTAGTTCACAAATTTATTATTTGTTCACAAATCTTCAATAAATTTGTACTTGACAAACTCAAAAATCCTATCTATAAATTAATTTTCTCCAAACCTTATTTTGCAAACAGTCAACTGAAATGCGTATGTTGGGTGAATCCACCCGTGAATCTATTTTGCACAAACTATGACATTGAATGAATCACACAGTATTGGCTAGAAAGGAACCTTTCACCACCTAAGCAGATCTTCACTAAGGGCTTTTTTTCCAAGGCGAGAAAATCTACTCAACTCCACATCCATGGTTTTAATAAAAATATCAAATGATTCGAATGAGTCTTTACAACCTCCTTTTATAGCCCCCGTGGAACTTTCGAGAAATCAAATTATAAAATCACTATTAAATAATATTTCCTTTTGCCCCATAAAAATGACTTTATATTATTTTACTTTTTTGACCCCAACTAAAGTCACTTTATAAAAAAACAATATTCAACTTAATAATACAACTAATTAAGTGTTAGTTGTCTGAAAAATATTAATTAATGACAACTTTATTTAACTAACTAAATTTCCTTTTTGATCACTAAGGCTCCAAAAGGAGACATTACATTTATGTCCTAATTATCCATTTGGTCACCACACATGATACAGATAAAATAAGGAGCAAGCATTCAAGGAAAGACATCAGTAGCTTACATACTATTTTCCTTGAATATTAAAGTTGTTTGGTTCTTTCCTTACCCAAATCGACTTTGGCAATTTGTAATCCCCAATACTCAATCCTCCTTGTGATGTTGTCTTCTTCTTCTCCTATTCTACTCTAATATAGCACAAGTTAAGAAACCTGAATCAAAGGATATCCCTACATTCATCTAAGAGTGGGCTATTAGCAACCAAATAGAAACTACAAAAAGATTAAAAAGTAAATTATGCTTTCTTGATTAAACTTTAAACCATTATGTTGTGTTGTAAACACACACGCCCCATTGCGAATGGGGACCCCCTCTTTTTTTCGCTTCCTAGCCTAGCATTTATCTTAGTGTCCTTAGGCTCGCAACTTCTTTTGGGTTTCTTAGTTTCCTGATGCTTAAGGAATGGGTTTGACATGCTGGGAATTCCTAGGTTGTGATCGAATATCCAGTTTGAGGAGGATTTCCTTTAGGAAATCTGCCTTTAAGTTAAGGTCTTGAATGTAAAATTTGAAAAATGCTAAGTAGAAATCACAATTCAACTTCAAATTCAAATTGGAAATGCTAAGTGGAAGTTAAAGTTCAAATGGCTAAGTGAGGAACAAGCAGAAATTTCTATATCCTTAGTTGAAAAAATGCAACAAATTCAAGTTCAAGTGAAGAGGAGAGAAAATTTTGCTCATTTCCAGCTTATGTTTGGAATTCCAACCTGGCCATTTACCATTTCCAGCTCCCCTTCTAATTTCCGCCCAAGAAATGAAGAGGAAAATTGCAAGATTAAAGAGGTTTGGGATTTTAAATAAAGAAATTTTTGCAATGGAAATGAAATTTTTGGTTTATAAATTGAGTTTCAAAGAGGTGAAAAGGAGAATTTTCATGCAAGTGAGGATGTTTTTGGACAAGGAAGTGAAATTTTTTGAAGAGAGAATGTAGCCATCAACATTTGGAAAGCTTGATAACCTGTGTCCCAACAACTCACCTAGCACAACCAATCCTTAAGGCATAGGCTTAGCTCCTCTACCTCCTCAATGCAGTGAAACAAGCTGATTCAACTATATTAAAAATGCTAAGTAGAAATCACAACTCAACTTCAAATTCAAATTGGAAATGCAAGTGGAAGTTAAAGTTCAAATGGCTAAGTGAGGAACAAGCAAAACTTTCTATGTCCTTAGTCGAAAAAATGCAAGAAATTCAAGTAAGTACAAGTGAAGAGGAGAGAAAATTATGCTCATTCCCAGCTTATGTTTGGAATTCCGACCTAGCCATTTACCATTTCCAGCTCCCCTTCTAATTTCCGCCCAAGAAATGTAGAGGGAAATTGCAAGATTAAAGAGGTTTGGGATTAAAAATAAAGAAATTTTTGCAATTGAGATGAAATTTTTGGTTTATAAATTGAGTTTCAAAGAGGTGAAAAGGAGAATTTGCATGCAAGTGAGGATGTTTTTGAACAAGTGAAATTTTTTGAAAAGATAATGTAGCCACCCAACATTTGGAAAGCTTGATAGCCTGTGTCCCAACAACTCACCTAGCACAACCAATCCTTAAAGCATAGGCTTAGCTCCTCTGCCTCCTCAATATGGTGAAACAAGTTAATTCAACTATATGAAAAATGCTAAGTAGAAATCACAACTCAACTTCAAATTCAAATTGGAAATGCTAAGTGGAAATTAAAGCTCAAATGGCTAAGTGAGGACCAAGCAAAAATTTCTGTCCTTACTCAAAAAAATGCAAGAAATTCAAGTAAGTACAAGTGAAGAGGAGAGAAAATTTTGCTCATTTCCAGCTTATGTTTGGAATTCCGACCTAGCCATTTACCATTTCCAGCTCCCCTTCTAATTTCTGCCCAAAAAATGAAGAGGAAAATTGCAAGATTAAAGAGGTTTGGGATTAAAAATAAAGAATATTTTGCAATGGGGATGAAATTCTTGGTTTATAAATTGAGTTTCAAATAGGTGAAAAAGGCGAATTTGCATGCAAGTGAGGATGTTTTTGAAGAAAGTGAAATTTTTTGAAGAGAGAATGTAGCCACCCAACATTTGGAAAGCTTGATAGCCTGTGTCCCAACAACTCACCTAGCACAACCAATCCTTAAGGCATAGGCTTAACTTCTCTACCTCCTCAATGCGATGAAACAAGTTGATTCAACTATATGAAAAAACTCTAGGGCTCATTTACAAACCAAAGGGAAAAAGCCTCCTAAAAATGGGCCTTCAAATTTTTCAAGATTTGTTATATATGGTCAACCTCAAATGGAGAGCCTAGAAGCAGCTCAAACATGAGTTCAGCCTCAGCAACGATAACAAACTATAATAGAAAATTTAGAGCTTTCCTCCCTCCCTTACTATCACATTCTTTGCATTGTAATTTCCTTAAAGACTAGCATTGGCCTTATGCCCACAATATCCACTTCTTCCCACTCAAATCCATTTACAAGATGTTACTCCCCATTCTCCCTTTTCCCAAGGCCAAATGGAACGAACTCAGCCTCCATTAATGACAATCAGAAGTTGTTGTTCAATACCACCTCACAGCTTAGAAACTCCTACACATTGAACTTCGCATTCAATCTAGTCTCAATTTCATAACCCACTCCACCAAACCCAACCCAGCCTCCTCTCACCTCTCCACCCCTGCCCACTCATCCTAATTGCCTCTAGTCTCAAGTTAATCCAACCAACTCCACCAGGCCACCCCAGCCTGACCCCACCCCAACCATCCTAAACGCCTCTCTTGTGCCAAACTAGAGTTTGTCAAACATGCCTTTTGGTGCTGTCCTTATGCTCACAAGATCTAGCAATCCATCATGTTCTCTCCCAACCCTTTTCCTGCACTAATCATCTTGGGAATCATCCCTGTTAAGCCTTTCAATTTATCATAATGTGATGTCAAAAATTTGCAAACAAGTTGAGGTGAAGTCATTTAAAAAAAATCGGTGTATTGCTGCCTTCTCTCAACCTATTTATTAGTTGGAGGTTGAATTGCAAACGAGCCACTCATTGCAGATATCTCGTTTGTCCACAATTATGAAGAAGTGACTAAAAATCAACAAAGATCTTGAGAATTAGGTTAATCTTCTGCAATCCCAACAACAGGCTCTAGAAAGTAAACAAGATTTTGCTACCAAAATATCTCAAATAACAAATAAGTCCAATTAGCACTCTACCATTTCCAACAGTCTCCAAAATAAAGGTAAAATCAACAAAGCCAACTATCTTTATCTTTAAACTATTCAAGTTACTATCAATTGTATTGCCAGCTCAGCTGGCATGTACACCCAAATGTCCTGTGGTCAAAGTGTTCAATCTCTAGCCATTCATTTGTGAAACTTCCAGGATTGTCAATTTGCTTCATGATTTTGGTTCTCTTCTACAGCCTAAGTGATCTTGACTATGTCTATTGCTACTATTCCCCTGTTTGGTTTTAAAGCTGCGCCTTTGCAGCACTCGTGCTTGCATTAGTTGTTTGCTACTGTTAGCTCCTGGAACTGTTCTGTTGTGAAGGCTGATGCATGTTCACTGTAACTATATAGTTTTCTTAGTTCAACATACAAATATTCCCACTTTTGAAAAATACATAATTCAAATTCATCAAAGAGCATAACTGTAAGGTTCTCATATGAAATGACTCCCAATATATCAAAATGAGTCAATTTGATTCAATAAATACACATCTGACTTACATATGATTAACCTAAAAAAGAAAATTGACTACTTACACACAGTGCAACATCATACTAATCTGACATTAAAATTAGCTTATAATGGTTACATAGGTTCAGAACATGAAATATCTTCGATAATGTTATGCTTATGCTACTTTCTGCATAGAAATTAGATACAATCCATTCAAAAAAATTTGGGGCATATACATCAAAAATATTGTAAACAGTTACACTCTGCCTACTTATGGTGCATTGTTACAAAGATATCTATTACCGTGCAAGAGCTTCCATACATGCAATACCCTGCAGCAACCATGTTTTTGCCTCCTTGCAGTACAGATTCCAAGCTTCCTTCACTATCATTCTTGAGCATGTATATTCCAAAGATCTACAAGAAATCAACACACTTTTATAAGTGCCTACTTTTTCATCGTTTTCAATAGAATAAAAGGAACCATGCCTATGCACCAGTGTTGGATACTCTACAGAAAGGAAAAACAATTACAAACATGCCTTAGTTAGCAAAGAAGCAGTTTAGAAGGTTTGATAATGTATACTAGTCTTGGCCTAGAGGAAGTCGGATCAATCTTGATCAATGGCCTTTCATGCTTTTAAGAGCTAAGGTAGGCATAGGCTACTAATCCATATAAACACAAAAGAGCATGTGCGCTTTTGGATCAGATTAATGGTCGGCATTGTTTTAAGTTTGAGCAGCTTGGGGAATCACATGGAATCAAATTAAAAGATGTTTTGGCAGGTGGACAGCAGTAGAATCCTTTGAGGCATTTTTGACCAGGGCTGAGTATGAACCTCTTTGAGCTCAATTACGAATCATATTCATCCAATTGGGGTCAATAGTGGATAAAGACCCTTGTGCCTTCAAAGCAAGTAAGTAATTTTAAATTGCCCTTAAATTTAACCAAGAGTAAAGATTCTTGATTGTGTTAGGAAAAATGGTGTCTCAACCTTGCAATAATAAAAAGGTACTGCTGATAAAAGATGCTATTGATACGTGAGCGCGAGGGATTGCAGTGTGGCCCAGCAGGGGTTTTCAAAGGCAGCATCCCACAATCAAAAAATCATTTATAATTTGTCATTGTGAATGCTGACCGTTTATCATGGTCATAGATCTTATGGTGGATATTTTGTACGCTTTATTTGCTCTAGAAGGAAACCCTATTTTAAGAGGGCATTGTATTATGATGTATTCTGAGAGTCTGATAGTTGTTGAGTCGCCACTGGATCTCCATTGGTGATACTCCTGTGAGAAGCTTGTTCTGCAAGTATATTGTAATCTGTTGTTGACTTCTGAATAATATATTGGGTAGCTTTTAGAGTGTAAGGTTTGTCTCCTAACAGGATTTTTCCCAAGTAATTCACTGTGTTATGGTATGCATGTTAGTTATGTTTATTTTTGTTTCTTTTATGCAATTGTTGCAAAGATCTGAGAAAATTTTCCATAACCCTCCTCTCAAGGTTAGTGTGGGAAGTTGTTCCACTACCTTACTTCCTTACAGATTGATAGGTGGTAAGGCTCTTCAAGAAATTAAAGCTAACTAAAGTTTTAATCCTTGAAACTAATAGAAACAGCTTTTAAGGGAAGGTTTAGATAAATGGCTACGATGAAAGGGATGCAGCAGAAGCTTTCTAAAACAAAACAGACAAAGATGGCATCTCTTTTGCTTTGCAATTTCATAACATCCAAAAGGCAGTATAGTATTTTACCCTTTGCCATCATTAAAATATTTTTTTATACAGCATTCTTGAGAACAAGGAAGCATGCTAGAAGGGAAAGTGAGCAGGGTGTTTATCCAAAGTAGGAAGACAAAGTGGCTGGTAAATAAAATTGTGCAGAAGAAAAATGTTTGAGTTAAACTACGTCTGTCAAAGACCAAATTGTGAGAAGTTTCAGTTTGAGCAGAAAAAAATCTGAATTGTGGCTTCCTGTAAACCTTCTTGTATCTATTGTGCAAATTAACAAGTTGAAGGTTGTAATGTTTGTTCAATTTGGCTTCCTTATTGTGTCTGTGTACTCTGAATTGATTGAGTGATTGATGTTATTCATTTGACTTCAATAAGGCATCCATTTTCCTTTAGTGTATAAATCAAAAATTAAACTAACAAGATTTACTGAAACAATATCAAAGAGAGTGTTAATTGTAGTTTTACTGTTCCAATAGATACTCCACAATCGATGTTGGAAGACCCATCAAGTGGATCAAAACATACACAGTACCTGCACAAGGATAAAGTCCAAATAAACGCATCTTATCAGGAAAGAGGTCAAGTTTGTAGTCATGAATAGATACCATTGCTGAATAGGAAAAACCCACAGCCAAAAGTTTGAAGGAACACCTTCCCCTTTTTGATGGCTCTACAAACAATGCATCCTCATCCTCCTCAGAAACAAGAATGTTCTGCAAGAAATCTAGCAGTTATCGAACATATTTATGTTGAAAGTTATGATGCATAGACACCAGTGAACTGTTGATCAGCGTACAAAGGCATCAACAGAATAAACCCATTATGCTGGTTTACTTTATAAAATGAACTTACTGTGCGCCCACTGCTTACAAGAGCCTTGATAAATACTTCATTTGAGAGAACATCTAGTTTTTTTTGCTCCTCTCCCTGAATGTAGTTACAAGAAAAAAAATAATCAAATTTCTTGTTGAACAATAATAATTTACCAGGAACAGGCATGCTATCAAAAGAGTCCTGAAACATAAACAGAACTTCATTCATATTTCAAAAATACATACGGAAATCATTTATCACAATCAATAGAGGATTCAAATCAATAAAAATGCATGTACTAACCTGCACATTGGTCTCTCCTGCAAGACCAATAAGCTTGGCGAGTCCTGCCTGCTCAAGCAACATTGACAGGAAGATAGAATAAGTTAGAAAATAGAATTTAACCCTTAACTAATGCCGCTTGTCATTATTTTTTAATATAAAGGGAGCAATTGCAAAGATAGTTTCCACCAGTTTCAATGATCAAGTTACACAACATAATCACAGAAGATGCAAACAACACACAAGATGATAGCTAATACCAAATCGAACTACACGAAAGTAGTCCAGAAATTCAGATCATAGATGGCATGAGATATTTGCATTTTAATGATTCATAAACAAATCAAAGATTCTAAATCTACCTATTTTCTCAGGGAATCCATCAAACTCTGTTAATTGTTTTGCAAGTGAATGCAAAACAGGATTAGTAGAGTAGAGAACCGAGTTCATCTATAATGAAGCAGGATTGGCTGTTTCTTGTATCAACCTTGTGGGAAAAAATTCCATGGCCATGCAGATAAGACAAACCAAGAACCTGCTCAAACTGAATTGCATTTTGATCAAAATAGAGCCAAAAATAAACTAGATAAAATAGACTAATCTAAATAATAAGGCACCAAAGAAACTATTTCCCAAGTATCATGGTCCCCTAACTATTCTTCAGAGAGTTGGACAGTAGCCTATGCTTTGCATTACCTGTATGAGTCTTATTTAAAGAAAGGAAAATAATTGGTCAAAATTTCAAGGTTTCCTGAACTATATCTTGCCTTCATGAGGAAGGGAAAATGATTCTACCTCCTAAACAAATAATGGCTACCATGGATAGAAGGGTAAGAAACAAGGTTCTTACAGAATATTTGCTGTAATTGAAAGATTTGCCTGTAGAGGATGCATATTGAGAGGGACTTGGCATATTAAGCATCCTTCGTTACTACATCAGTTGGAAACCAACCAATTCAAGAAGAGAATAAATACAATGAATCCTACAACAACACAAGTAAATATATTCAAGGACGTTAACTGTTATACACTAAATTTTGCACCCTGCTAAGCGCTTGAGCCTAACAATCTAGTATAACATGGGAATCACTTCTAAGTTGTGGGACCTCTGCTAACTGAAGTGAAGCCTTCGGATTCTAGGCCGGTTCCTCTTGAATAATCACCTTATCTTCTTTTAACATGAAAGTATAGAAGGAGAACTGAAGGGAAATGACTAAAAAGCAAATTATCCTACTAGGTGATACACCGAAGGTAACAGGAATCATAACACAGTGACCAAGCTAGCATGAAATTCCTGAATCTAGCAGAACACAACTTCCTGAATAGGTTTGCATAAGTATTTCATAGAGAGGTCCGAAATGAAAAGAGGCTATTCAAGGAAAGAGAAGATTTCACAAACAATAGCATATCCAAGGAGATAGACACAGACTATGACCAGAAAACAAACATCCACTCCAGCAAATAGGCACAGGAATGGGACAAGGTAACAAGGGATGAACAAAATCCACAAGATTATCTAAATCAAATCACCCACAGTAGTGCACAAAGATGCAGAAAGAAAGAAGGCTCAAGAACTCCAAGATTTCTCTAACATTAGCCACTATATTATGCTTCAGTAAGAGAAATGCAAACAAGAAAATCTTGAGGACAGAGAAAATGTCATAGAAAACCTTTGCATAATCTGGAATTCAATGAGAAGTTGCAAACAAATGAAACCCTGAGGGCAAAGAGAATGCCACAGAAAGTCTTGCATAAGCTAAAAAACCTAGCTATGAAAGCTTTTAAAACTACTTATATACAACCTCCCCTAGAGCACAAGCTCAGGAGTCAATCCATCGATCAGTTAGGGCAGAATTAGGGTTACAGTAGATTTTCAATAAACAATACAGAAACCCTAAAACAGTCAAGTCTGCTCATCAATGCGCTCGGGAAATATCTCAAAAGATCAGATACAATCATGAATACATCTCCCATCACCATAAATTTGAGCAAAGAAGTCGGTTGATCCATCTACTCTGTCTGCAACTTGAAAGACCACGCCACCGCCATGAAACCCTGAGATCAAATTTGAATATTTGAATATTTGAATATAAACCGTCACAGGTGGCGTGGATGTCTGCATCAACAGTTCAAAAAAAGAATTGATTTCCTTTTTAAAACACAGTCGTTGATCTTTATCTTTATCTTTATTTTCTTATTTTGTCTTTGAGTTTAGATCCAATCATAGACACGTGGCGACCTGGCGCAATGCCTCAAAGATTAAGCATCTTCATCTTTATTATCAAGCCTTTACGCCCGTCGTCCGATTTTCTTTACTTGCTGTGTCTTTACTTTATCTTTTCAACCCGGGACCCATGACATCATCAGTGCCACATGTCATCTCGGCGCAATGCCTTGATCATTAGATTTCGATCACTTCTTCATTGAGGCTTTGCACAGTCCATCCGATCAAACTGAACTTGATCGGTCCTTAACTTTAGTTCTGCTTTGCTCAGCCTGGCCCGACATGGACACGTGTCTTCAAGGCGTGATGCCTTAATGGATAGATTTTGAGCATCTTTGCATTGAGGCTTTACGCCTAACATTTGATCAAATGGGACTTGCTCAAAGATTACCCTTAGTTCTGCTCTTAGCCTTAACTTGCCTTTGACTCATCATTAACCCTGGTATCTGAAATCCTTCATGTCTCCAAGTCGCTAGATCGTCTCTTTAACTCTGAGTTTATTGTGAGACTTCACGAGAACCACAAGATCAGACCTAAGATCAACGATCTCCGCTTAATCTCCAGACCATAGAAGAATATTCCATTTCTTTGCAAGATTATGAGAGAACCACAAGATCAAAACACGATCGATGGCTCAAATCATAACTTGACTTTAACTTTACCTAACTCTGATTCATTCCGAGATCACGCGACTGAGCGTATCTCTGAGTCTCCAAGCATCTGGCCTAACCATGGTTTCATTCAGAGACTAAGCGCAAACCATAAGATTTGATCCTGATCAATGGCCATGATTTTTTCTTTGCAAACTCTAAATCTAACTTGACTTCAACTGCTTTGACCATGATTCATTCCGAGATCACGCGACTGAAAGAAACTCCAAGTCGCTGGAAGATTCTCTAACTTCGGGGTTTATTCTGAGATTACACGCCATCCACAAGATCAAAACTCAATCAACGGCTCATCTTCAATCATTGCAAACCCTGAACTGACCTTGACTTAACCTGCCTTGACCATGATCTATTCCAAGATCACACGACTGAAAGAAAATCCAAGTCGCGGGATGATTTTCTAACTCAAGGGTTCATTACGAGACTTCGCGCAAACTGTAGGATTAGAACATGATCAACGATCACGATTTCAACTTAGCGGGCCCATCTTCGACTTTACCTGACTTAATTTTAACCTCAGTCTATCTGGAGATTCAGCGACTGAAAGAAAACTCGAAGTCGCGAGATGATTACTTAACCCCAAGGTTTATTTTGAGACTTCACGCCAGCCACAGGATCTGACCTACATCAACGATCTGCGCGTAATCTCCTGATCTTTGCTGACTTTTGACTTTGTCTCGAGATCTAGCACCAGCCGCACATTTGGGATGAGATTAACGGTCCGCATTAAATCTCCAAATCAAATAGGCATATTCCATTTCCTTTGGAGATTACGCGACTAAGGCAGTCTCCAAGTCGCTGAATAAAAGGAATATTCCTTCCAGGTTGCGCAACTAAGAGATAACCAAGGAGATGTTAATGCGCACGTGACTAAATAAGAACTTAAGTGGTATAAAAAAGATAATGAAGAATTAGACCAAGTCATGAACGAGCTAAGGTTTAAGAGATTTCAAAGGGTTTCTTGCACTTAGGTCTTTAGATCATGAACAAGGGGCTAAAACCAAACCTAGAAATATGCAGAGAACATGGAGAAGATCTAGAAACATGAACAGAAATGTACAAGCTGGGCTCTACCCTTGTGGGAGCCTCATTGTTATCCACTTGTAGCCAAATTACATAGGATAGGAAAATTGGGTAACATTTTTGGCGATTTGTGTTGAATGTCAGCCTGCTAGACATATAAAACCAGTGGCCTAATGACATTCCATTGGGCAAGGAGTCTGCGTTGAGCACACAAAAAACACTTCTAGGGAAGCAGGAGGATTGAAACCAGGAGGAGGAACAACAGCCAAAACAGGAAAGAGCTATATACAAACAGGAACAAACTGTGCACAAGCACTTGGAGGAAAGAAGGGAAAAACTAACCTAACCTAAACTAACCAGTACAGAAAACTTGTCAAACAAAACCATTCAATGGAATGTTAAAATAGCTACCTTTCCTCCTTAGGATATCTTGAGTTATAAGCATGAGGGTAGCCACTAAGATATGAGGCACATAAAAGTATGTCAGAAAATATAGAATTGCCTCTTGAAAAATGGGGTGAAACTTACCTCAAATTGATCATATGAGGATGCTTCATTAAACTCTTCTTGGGCCAAGTATCTAATGGGGCAGCCTTTTGAGATGACATGCTTGGAGCTCTCTTTGATGGTCTCCTTATGATATGAATTCAAATCTTGAGAGTTAATCTGCAACACAGGCAATCTCATCAACTCATTCTCCATGGTCAGAGGATCTTTATCCTCAATAAAGCAAGCAGAGAGCTCTTCAAAACTGTCAAAATCCTGAAGGCCTTTACGAACAACTAGTTTCCTATCATCAAGCTCCATACACACATCCTCTATGATGCTCTCCAAATAATTTTTCCCAAGGCTTTGGCTATCTTCTGCATATTGGGAGCTTTCCTCTTTGATTGCAAGCTCATGAATTGGTTTGTCATCATAATGGCCTATGCCCTCCAGCTGTTGCAAAATTGCAGATGTGGTCATGACCATGTCTGCCTCATCATGTTCAACAAAACTAGGCAGCTCATCCAACAAAGACATGGCATCTTCCTCTTTATCACTACCTTGCTAATGGTGATCCTTCTGTCCTAATTGACCTTCAGCCATAGGTAATGGCATGTCTTCCTCTCTTTCAACAAAAAGGGGAAGCTCATCAAATAAATCAACCAAGAGCTCAAGTTGAGCATCAATCTCCATTTCTTCACCTTGCTGTCCCAACCTGTCACAGCCATTACTCAACACTGACACCGTTGATTTTCTCTCCTCTTCGTCACATGAAAGCTCATCTACCACAAGTCTTTGCTCTGATGCTTGACTAGTATCCTTGAAAAGACTTGGCATCTGACAGCCAGGAGGTAGAGTCCATGAAAATTGCCATGGCAGCTCAGTATCTTGAGGGACCTGAGGGGTCTCTTGGGATAAACAATTGTCTTGAACAGACTGCCCTTGCAGAGTGGTGAACTGAAACTCCTTAGATATAGGCTCTTGGAAAGAAGGCTTCCCCTTAAAACTTGGGATGTGAAATTGAGAGTGCTTAGGGGTAGACACAGAAGGCATACCTTTCTTGAAGCTTGGAAAATCGAAGACCCTGTCATTTTGGTGTTGCTCACTTGCAACCGGTTTTGTCTCAATATAATCCTTAGCCTGTTGTTGACCACAATAAGGCTGCAATTGCTTTATAACAGGTTCATGAGCTTGAAGGATGTCACTAAAGCTTGGAAATGAACACTCTATAGGTTCTTCATAGGTAGGCTCTTGGAACATGGGAGTACTCCAGCTTGGAATTCTAACCTCATTAGGTTTAGGAGACTCACCCTGCCCAAAAGATCTGAAGCTTGGAACCTTGCATTTAAGAGCCTTTTGCTCAACAATCTGTGATCTCCACCCTGTTGTTGTGGCAGCAACTTGGCGATCAAGCTCTTCTTTATATTGGTTCCTTTGTTGCTCATCACCTAGAGTCTTTGCCACTTGATTGGAAAATAACTCCTGCTCATAACTTTGAGCTTCCATGTCCTGCTGCTCCCTGATCTCAGACGCTTGCTTAATCAAGTCAAGCAACATACTTTTGATCTCTTCATCGTCCCCCTTCATCTTAACAAAGTCCGAGCTTTGAGGCTGATTGAAAAAAACTTCATACTGATTAGGCATGAAAATAGTCCCCTTGGGTCCCTTGGGACTGGTTATAATTCTGAGTCTGCTGCCGATCAGGCAGAGAAGGGGAGGTGGGTGTTAAGCATGATGAGCTTGTTGCTCTTGACTCTCTTGTTGTATCTTTTGTGCCCATGATGCTTGACATTGGATATCATACTCATAAGCTTGTGCAGGGACATATTGATTGGGAGCATATTGAACATATTGACAACCTGCTATGATATGGTAGCATGGACTAAAAACTGCTTTTGGATGATTTTCATATGGTTGCTACTTAGCCTGTTGAGCATTATTTTCATGATATGATGGTGAGTAACCTGACTGTCTATAATAACTTGACATGTCTACTCATGTAATTAGCTAGAATTTTCAATATGAAAGATTTGAAACATACCAGCACTTGATCCTTTGAAACCAGTAGACCTTCCAGAGTCGCCAAATATGCAAGACAATGACCACTTCAAGGTTTGTATTATGTTATCAGCATATCAGAGATAACATAGCTTTACAAGATGAACTTCTTTTTGTGGTCCCACCGGGCGTGCTAGAATTGTTATACACTAAATTTTGCACCCTGCTAAGCGCTTGAGCCTAACAATCTAGTATAACATGGGAATCACTTCTAGGTTGTGGAACCTTGTTGTGAAGTCCTTCACACATCGCCCCAATCCTTGGGGACCCCCTAAATTCGAAATTAAGAGTTTGAGGCATCTTTTGAAGTATTTGAAATCTGGTTTTGCATAAGCTGGGAACATTAAAATGCTTGAAATCTGAATTTGAAATCTGAATTGGAAACATTGAGCTTGAAATCCGGAGATGAAGCATGAATTTGAAACTTTGAACTTACAACATGGACCTGATGTCCATGGTAGTGGCGGATTCCGCCACCACCATGGACACCACGTCCATGGTGTGATGAAATTCCGCCTCCCCTCCTAGCTGTTGAGAGATTGAATTCATGGCTG
>MU227846.1:639422-666876 GCA_018584345.1 Thuja plicata
CTTGGAGTGTTTCCTCACGTCCTTTGTGAGTATATGCTTTTCAAGAGAGGGTTGAGTGTTTGATACCCTGTATCAAGCGTTTAGTCCTATATGTTATGTAGTGGTACAAAACTCACATCAACAAACCTTTGCTAACTGAAGTGAAGCCTCCGGATTCTAGGCCAGTTCCTCTTGGATAATCACCTTATCTGCTTTCAACATGAAAGTAAACTTGGAAGGAAAAGGGATAGAAGGAAAACTGAAGGGAAATGACTGAAAAGCAAATTATACAACTAGGTGATACACCGAAGGTAACAAGAATCATAACACAGTGACCAAGCTAGCATGAAATTCCCGAATCTAGTAGAACACAACTTTCTGAATAGGTTTGCATAAGTATTTCATAGAGAGGTCTGAAATGAAAAGAGGCTATTCAAGGAAAGAGAAGATTTTACAAACAATAGCATATCCAAGGAGATAGACACAGACTATGACCTGCAAACAAACATCCACTCCAGCAAATAGGCACAGGAATGAGACAAGGTAACAAGGGATGAACAAAATCCACAAGATTATCTAAATCAAATAACCCACAGTAGTGCACAAAGATGTAGAAAGAAAGAAGGCTCAAGAACTCCAAGATTTCTCTAACATTAACCACTATATTATGCTTCAGTAAGAGAATACCTGACTTAATTTTAACCTCAGTCTATCTGGAGATTCAGCAACTGAAAGAAAACTCAAAGTCGCGAGATGATTACTTAACCCCGAGGTTTATTTCGAGACTTCACGCCAGCCACAGGATCTTATCTACATCAACGATCTGCGTGTAATCTTCTGATCTTTGCTGACCTTTGACTGTCTCGAGATCTACCGCCAGCCGCACATCTGGGATGAGATTAACGGTCTGTGTTAAGTCTCCAAATCAAATAGGCATATTCCATTTCCTTTTGAGATTACACAACTAAGGCAGTCTCCAAGTCGCTGAATAAAAGAATATTCCTTCTAGGTTGCACGACTAAGAGATAACCAAGGAGATGTTAATGCGCACATGACTAAATAAGAACTTAAGTGGTATGGAAAAGGTAATGAAGAATTAGACCAAGTCATGAACGAGTTAGGGTTTAAGAGATTTCAAAGGGTTTCTTGCACTTAGGTCTTTAGATCATGAATAAGGGGCTAAAACCAAACCTAGAAATATGCAAAGAACATGGAGAAGACTTAGAAACATGAACAGAAATGTACAAGCTAGGCTCTACCCTTGTGGAAGCCTCATTTTTCTCCACTTGTAGCCAAATTACATAGGATAGGAAATTTGGGTAACAGTAACCACCGAAGATCAAGAAAGATAAAAGAAAGCGCAAAGAACTCAAAACAACAAAGTGACAAAATAATGTTATTCTTTTCAAGGATGCAATATGCAAAAGAGAAGCAAGAGAAATTCATATTTCTAAAATGAGAGCTGTGAGTGGATATTTATAGGACACCCCACCAAGAGATGTGAATGTAAAACCAATGTGGGATAAAGAAGATGTAGTCACATGTGTGCACAACATCTCCACCAATCTAAGAAATTACAAGTCACATGATGCAAGTACAACCTAAGTAGACACCTAGCTAAGCAAGGTTATCCTACCCTAGGAGCATGCTATGCAGTAAAATAAATAAACTAAATGCACCAGCAGCCCCTAATAAGTATAGCTAAGGCGGATAGGACAGATAGATGGATTGGTCTTGACAAATGTCTAGCATTTTAGGTACCCATGCCCTTGATTTGTGTCTCAAGAGTCTATGAAGGATAAAACCTCAAAAAATACCCAAACACCCCCCCAAAATGAAGTCCTCCCAAGAGAGAGAAGCCTCCTTGAATACCAAGACAGAGGAAAGGATTAGGTAGCCTCCCCCTCAAAGAAGTAGCCTCTTGTGCCAATCATAGATGCTCAATTGTGAATACTAAAGATGATCGACACTTGTTGAATAACATTTCTCCTCGCATGGCCTCAAGAGAAGCTTCTATATGTCTCTAGCGAATGGATTTGTGTTGGAAGTCCAACATTTTCCCCAAAGTGGTAGCTTTCACATGGACCACCTTCCACCACAAGATCTTAACTAGTGAACCAGTGATGAAGCTTGGGTTTGCCGGCCCATTCAAATGCCCTTTTTGCAATACACGTGAAGAAAACTTAGACCACCTTGTACAGTGCGAAAAGGCACAAGCCTATTGGAGACATTTCCAAGGTAAGCTTGGTTGGCATGGTCCTCTTCCAAATACTCTATAGGAAATCTTTATTAGTTGACCAATACAAAATAAGGGCTCACTATGGGTGTGTCTATGGCCATCCATCCCCGCGATGGTCATATAGTACACATGGAAAAAAAAAAGGAACACGGGGATTTTCAAGAGCATGGATTTCTCAACCAACTCACTTCTAAATAGAATTTAGATCAAGATATGTGAACACTTAAACATGATGTGACCAATAGGAAATGCAAGTACTATTCATCTTGGGATGACCAGATACTTAAGACCTGGAACCATCTTATTTCCTCAAAAGGGGACTTTATCCAAACTAAGGGCAATCGGGCCTCTGCTTGCTGGTTACTCCCTCCTAAGGGTAGATTGAAGCTAAATTTCAAAGGGGCCTCCAGAGGAAATGCCATACCTTCAAGTGCAAGCTTTATCATTCAAAATGATGACAAAAAACTCATTTGAGGTGGCTCCATTAGACTCCTAAACGGCACCAATAATGATGACGAATATGCTAAACTACATGTCAGTTTGTCATTATGCAGGGAGAAAAACATTAAGAGAGTGGACATCGAAGGGGATTCTTTGAATGTTATCAAAGTTGTAACCTCCAATAAAGCCCCCAATTGGAAGTCTAAGTTGTGGATCGACAGCATTCGTGTTTTATTGGACAAAATTGAAGACCACCTGTAGGCACATCTTTCGAGAAGAAAATGCAAAGACTGATCTGATGTCCAATCACGAAATTGATCAACCTGAAAAATCAGTCATATCAATTGATGTGTCCTCTTTGCATGGCACTCAAGAATTTGTTGAATGGTAAAAGATGGCATTACCACCAAAGATCAACACAATCCTCAATATGATGGGGCTGTCCACGAATGCTACAAATACATATGCTTATCTTGTAAGATTCCATAAGAACTTTTTGGCGCTTGCTCCATATGTATAAGGTTATAAAGGCTATTAGGGTATTAATTCATGCTCTATGTGGTTAACCTCCTATAACTTCTAATTTTAATGCAATCCGGTAAGATTTTGCATCCTCTTCTCCTCCAAAATCTCTTTTGATCATCAACCACAACCTATGTATTTTTTCCAGCTTGCTCTAGTGATGGCCCATTGAAGTCTTTCACTATTGGAGTCTTCCTGTGTATTTTTTACGGCTTGCTCTAGTGATGGCCCATTGAAGTCTTTCACTATTGGGGTCTTAAACCCCTTGCTTACAACTATAAATGCATTAACCAAATAGTTGTCCGTAATTTTGAATTTGCAAAATTAAGACCACTACGAAATTTTTTAACAAATTTGTAGTTTTGTTCTCTAAGATAGGCATTTTGGAGGTGTTTCTCAAAGGCAATCAACCATACATTGATTCGACCTTAGTTTTTCGTCCTTTAGATGTCAATTTTTGAGATTTTCGTCGAGTTTTTCCTAGTTTTCTTAGCAATTTCGGGTTTTATTTTCTTGGTTGCAAGTACTCGATTTGTGAAAATCTTGGGTTTTTGATTGATTTTTCTTGTTTGATCTGATCTTTTTGTTCTTCCATTGTGTCATAGATTCTTTGTCCTTTTCGTTTTAAAGTTTTTGAGTCATTGTGTGTTTAAACATATGCTTTATTTAAAGGGGAAAATAAAGAATATATTACTTGCAATCGGGGTTTTAAATCCCGATTGCAAGTGAAATTCTTTGAGTTTATAAAAGAATGAACTTGTAAAGCCATTTTCGAAACCCGACATAACCAGTTGGGCTCAATTTTTGAAACAAATTACAAGTAAATAATACTTGCAATCAGGTTTTAAGACCCCGATTACACGTGATGTTTAAAGTCCTTTGTTTTAATACTTGTAATCGAGATTTTATAACCCGATTGCAAGTGAAGTGATTGCAAGTACAAGTGTTTGTTTTACTTGTCTTTTTATTTCTAAGTCCTGATATAAGTTGGATGTTGGGCTTTTGTGCTCACATTTCAAGTATTTGAAACATGTCTTTTCATTTCTAAACTTCAAAATACCAAAAGGCGTTATGTTTAGTTTTAAGAGGCGGCATTTTCAACGTCAAATACGAAAGTTTTAAAGTCTTATACTTGTAATCGGGACTTTAAAACCCGATTACAAGTAGACCAGTATTTTAAAATAATGCTTGTAAACAGTGTCTAAAATCCCAAAGTAACTCAAGCTTTGTTTCTCACAATACAAAGTTTGATAGACTTGCAATCTGCAAAACAAAACCCGACTTTATTCATGTGATGTCTTTATTATGGAAAATATAAAGTTTTAAAGACTTTAAAACTTGTAATCCAGACTTTAAAAGTTGATTACAAGTAAATCCTTATTTTGAAATGAACTTGCAAATCGACTTGTGAAACCCGAAGTCATGTTTTTCCCTATAAATCTACGATTTTTAAGCATCTATCTTCTCAAACACCGCCATGACTAGGAGACGCCATTGATGAACAAGGTCTTTTATTTGCGTTTGGCTTAGTTTGGCTTAGGACTCTTTCAGGCTCTTTTATAGCCCGTGTTTTGGGAGTTTTACTCCAGATTTTCAAGTCGTTTATTATTTACGGGTTGCTGATCATGTTTTTGGCATTTGCTTCAAAGTTTTGGTCTTTGAAACAGGCATGTTCATACTTATTTATGGACGTTTATTTCTTGCAAGTCATTTTTGTATATACTTGCATTTGTTTTATTAGTTTTTCCTCCATAAATGCCTACGTTTAGGGTTTATAGGCATCATTTTCTTTATTAAAATGTTTTTGTATGTTTTTGTAGTCATTTCTATGGATCTTCATAGTGGTTTTTGGTGCTTTTAGAGTTTGTATGTTTCAAAAATTAGTTTTTCTAAAAAGTGTTGCACTTATGCCCTTCATTTCATCCATTTTTATGAGACAATGTAGCAGCAATTTTAAAATCTGAAAATACAAATCCTAAAATGCAATGCAAGGAGCCAAAGATCTTCCCAAAATTCAGATTTTCCAACGCATATGTTCTTCCCCACTTGCAACCGGGTTTCTAAATCCCGATTACAAGTCCATTCCTCAAGCAAAATTGAAGTTTTTCCCTTACTTGCAGTCGGAGATTTTAAAACCCGAATGCAAGTAAAAGTACTTCCCCAAAGCATATGTAATCGGGTTTCAAAACCCCAATTACAAGAAGAAGTTGCCTTCCACAATATATATATATATATATATATATATATAATATATATATATATATATATATATGCATTTGGGAATTGAACTTCCCATTTTTTAGTCCAAATGCATATGTTTTATCTACCTACAATGCCCATAAAAAATCCTGAAATCATTCATTGCCTTCATTCTAGAAGCTGATTCCGCTCATTTTTCCTCAAGTTTTGGTTGCCAAAACCCCTCTGTTCATGTCCTTCATATATACCACTCCAGATCTATAGAGTTATTATTCTATGGATTCTCCGATACCTCAAGAAGATGTTCTTACCCTGTGGAATTTTCATGTTGCAGCTTCTTCTTCTACAGTTACATTTGCTATGTCAGAAGAGTCAGTCTCTCCCAGCAACAAGAAAAAGATGAAATATAAATATGACAAGTATCAAAATTCCATCCCACCTACACAGGTTGCCTCTTCAATAGATGAGATCCGGGATACAAAGATAGGTCATGTTGAAATGTTTGAATTCATTCAGAGGATAAATGCATCTACTAAGCCGGAGATGGCCATTCTTGTTGAGAGCATTATTCATCTTGTTTCTACCTTTCTAGTGGCTGCCCTAGAGCCAAAATTTGTATTGGCTTGTGCATTTCACTTTGACTATGGTTCCAGAACAATCAGAGACGATGATTGGAATGTGATCATCAAGTTGGATCCGGAAACTATAGACAAAATCTTCAAAGTTCCACTTGCTCTTGTTTATGCATATATCACAACGGAAAAAGCCTTGAAGAGATGGAATGATAAGAAGCAAGATTGTATTAAGTTCACGAATGAGAATTGGCTTGTTAACACAAGGACTTGCTTATCTAAATGACCTAAAATGTACAGGACTGATTTCATAGAGGAAATCAATGATTTGATTACTCTTCTTCGCAAGATCACGGGTTTAAAAGAATCCAATGTCTTTGAGACTTGGATGTATAAATTTATCTCACTCAATGTGAGATCTAGGCAACAGAACTTTTGGGGAGAAATCATCAGTGATGCTTGGTGTGAGCAGTTGACTCGGGTTCCTACCACGCTCACTTTTTATATGAACTCTTACCTGGTATATATTGCAGCCTCTCTGACCTTTTCCTGGTCTTTCCACTGAGGGTGATAGGTCATTGGTTCCAATTTGGGAGTACTATGAGCAGTTGACCTTGAAGCCTAGCCAGGTACAGTATAGGAGAGTACAAGATGCATGCTTGGGACACTATATGTGCCTCTTTGATAAAACGCTTCCAAAAAGAAGAGTGTCAGATGCATCCTGGAAAAAAGTGAATGAGTATGGATGCTTGTTTCTACAGTTCCCAACCTTTACTTACATGAGGGTTGGTTGTTTTGATGATGAGTCATACACACTTCCACGGTATCCTACAGATAGGATCATCTTGATGGAGCTAGCAAGGAAACTCATGGCGGTTCAAGCTTATCAATCAAATTAGCATAAAGAAGGGGTTGGTATCTACACACAAAACCCACTTCAAATAGGAAGATATGCGTTGATTACCACGCCCAAGGCAAAGTGTATGGAGACAGAGCTGCAAGAGATTACACTCAAAAGACACTTTAACTACTAAGGTATGAATGCTAAAATCAAGAGGAGTTTCACTCATGTTCATCGCCTTGAGGATATCTAGATTGAACTGCGTATAGAGGATGACATAAGAAGAGTGGATTACATCAGGTTGACTCTGAAGCAGATCATAGAATTCAATCTGACAAAGATTCTTGAGGGTGTGGAAGATGATGAAGATATTCTTGATCCTGAATATCATGAACAACAAATTGAAAAGCTCCCTATTACTCCTATTCAATGGTCACCAAAGGAAAGCATGTCCATCTTTGACAGGTTTCAGACCATTTTGGCCAATACTAATGCATGGCTAAAAAGAAGGGGCATCAAAACCATTAAAATTAAACCTGGTAAGGATTTTGATACTATTGGCCCAGTTGGGCTTAAATCTAAGATCAAAGCCAAGACGAAGGAAGGTGCTTCATCAGTAGTTGTAGGGACAACAAGGCTTAAACTCAAAGTGAGTAAAGCCTTGATTCGGCGATCAGAAGTAGTATCGACAGAAAGGGATAATTCACTGGAAAGAATACAAATTGTGGCTAGTGAAGATGAATTGCAGGAAGGACATACCCCAGAAGCATCTCTTACTTTAAGTACAAAGATGATTCTTGCGATTCTGGTCACGGTGTTTGTTCCTGATGAAGTTCCTATGTCACCTCTTAACACCAATGTGGATTCAATCTCCATAGTTTGTATTCCTCTTGTGGATTCATCTATGGTGCCTATTTCTTCATCTATTCCTGCATCCATTTTTTAGGATCATTATGACAGCTTAGAGAATGTATTTGAAACCTATTCCATATATCTGAGTCTGTCAGATGTTTATGTGCCACTCCTAGACACTTTAATTGTGAACTTTGAAAAGTTTATGGCTGAAGCCTCTCAGATTAATCAGCCTCTTGTAGCTATTCAGACTGAGGTGCCACCCATCATGACAACTTTTGTGCAATCAGAATCGGTGTCTACATTAGCTCCCACTGCCCTGACACAAATTGTTTCTTTTAGCCTACCTCCTTGGCTTAGTGCTATCACTCCAAAGAGGAAAAAGCAAGAAGTCATGCTAGATGACTTTGATTTTCAGCAGCTAAAGAGGACCAAGCCCCAAGTGAGCAAGAAGAAGAAAACACTCTCTAGAGTGGTGGCTGATCAGAATAGGATGAAGTATGTCGAGGTTCTGGAGCCTCTTGTTGATAAACCACAAGATGAGTTGCAAACATTTGACTATAGGATCAAGAAAGTGGAACTAGGGAAGCAGACGCATGTTGGCTTTAAAAATGATGTGCAAGACTCTGTGGCAATGCTAGCTCAGAGTTATGATCAGCTATGAGCCAAGAAGAATCGCCTTAAGGATGAGAAGGCTTGATTACTAGCAGTGATCCGAAAGATCACTAATACATCAGAGCAGGTTAATCCTACTACTTCCATCTCAGAGGACTCAATCAAACAAGTAGAGAAGATGGGGGAAAAAGAGAAAGTTGTGGATGATTGGGTTAGTCAGATAATGAATCAAGGGACACAGTTGGTCAAAGATGCCTTCTGGGTACTAACTCATGCTAGGGTCACTGCATCCAAATTAAATGAAGTCCTTGTAGCTTTCAGCCAAGATCTTAATGCTTTGGAGAAGGACTGAGAAATCTGGAACAAGTTTCCAGAAATTTATTTGGATGTGTTGTGTGAATATGGGGTCATTTCCTCTCATGAAATGTATATTGAATATCAAGAGTTGATGGTAAATAAGGGTCAAGTTATTGAGGGGCTAGTCACGTATGTAAAAGTGGCCATTGGGACCTATGAAGAAAAGGACCATGTAATCAGCAAAGGGTTCGAAGAACTATCATACAGGTTGACAAGTGAGAACAATGAGTTGATTTCAGAAGACATTGCAGTATCAGAGCTCATGAAAATGATTCACCTAGAGCTTGAGGGGGGTCATTTTAATCTCAATTCCATGAACAAGCTCACCAACTTCAAATTCTCACTAAATCGTCTACAGGTTGGACTTGAAGAGAACAATAAATCTATTTCCAGGTGTGCGGACAGTCATTAAAATTACTGTTGTAGCTCAACATACAGGTGTACCAGATCCTGGAGCAGCACAGGAATCCATTCGTAGATTCGAGATTTTCAGAGATGGTCTCTAAAGAAGATCATGAAGTGTCTTGTGACACTTAACACATTTTTCTATGCTTTTTAGGAGTAATTGTTCTTTTTGTTGTTGACAGATTACATGTAATTGAAAAACAAGTTGTAATTGCAAGTGACTTCATCACCTGTAAAGCTATTACATGTAATCAAATTGCAAGTTAGGTACATTAGGACTTACAGTTTAAACAAGTCAAAGTTTGTTGGATTTCTCCCATCTTTTTCTCTCAGCTCCTCACCTATATATAGGAGTGAGCTTCATTGAGTAGACACTAAAAAATGGTTCACACCTATGGCCCCTCTTTTCTTAACATGTCTTCTGAATTGTGTGTTTGATCTCTATCATTCACAGATATTGTGTCACTCTTCCATGTCATCAAACTTTAACATTCATCCCTTAATCTTCATCATTTTCCTAATCGATTTAATCTTTTGACCCTATCCAATCATGTCATTTTCATCATTTGATCCCTTCAATATTGTCACAGCAATTTTGTCAATCAATCAATTTATCCTAAGGGGTAAATAATCAATTAATTTGTCCCTTGTCCTAAGTCTCAACCTAGGGTAAATAAATTTTATTTATTTATTCCCTCCTTTTCCTATCCCCTCCCAATTAATTAATTTGACATTAATTAATTGACTAACTTTTTAATTTTTTGGAATTTAATATTTTCCTAAATTCCTAATTTACTAACATGAGTGGAATTAATTTTAAAACTAATTATCCACTCACTCCCCTTTTCTAGCCTACACCCCCTTTTTTAGCCTCCACCTTGCCTTTTCCTTTTGTCATAATTGTCATAGTTTATGGCAAATTTCATTTTCGCCATTTGTCATAAATTGTCATAGTTTATGACAAATTTTCCCTTTTTTCACTCACTAATTTCTAATCGTGGATCAACTTGTCATAAGTTGTCATTAATTATGACAAATTGCCTCTTTCAAATTTGTCAATTGTCATAGTTTATGACAATTTCCCTTTTGCACACTTAATTGCTAATTTGCAATTCCTCTTGCAAATTCTATAAATTGAGATCATTTCTCTCATTTTGATCAACCACATTTCTAGTATTCTTGCCCTTATTCTATCAAATTATCCATTTTCCTTTCATCATTTTGTGCACTTATCAACTTGAGCTACATCAAATTAGAGAAGAAAGAAAGAACGAGGCTTCATCAAAGGAATGGTTTGCTTATTTTAGCTTACATTTTATGCATTTCG
Organism: Thuja plicata; assembly: GCA_018584345.1. Lineage (NCBI taxonomy): Eukaryota > Viridiplantae > Streptophyta > Pinopsida > Cupressales > Cupressaceae > Thuja > Thuja plicata. The sequence continues at coordinate 649,772 of MU227846.1, forward strand.
TTTCGATGGTCTTGTTGGTGTGATTAGGAATAAATTTTACATGATTTCATAGCTTTGTGGTTCGCTTTATCATGTATGTTTCTTAATTCCCAATTTCCTAGTCCTACACATTGTAATTGGAATCTTTTGGTTTATGCAAGTAGACTATGCTGAAATTATTGTAAGGGGACTACTTTGAGTTTCATTGTGCAAAAAGTTTCCAAGTGAATAAAAGGAGCAAGTTTGTTCAAACTTTGTGTTGGAAAGCTTGTGGGTTGCTTATGTATTCTTATATTGCATAGGTGATTCAATCTTGATTTCATTGTGTAGTGTTATTTCTGCTGTCATAATTAATTGAGTACTTGATTTGTATCTTTTGTAGACTTTCTGTTACAATAGAAGCGAGTTAAGATAGTGTAGAGTGGCTTTCAGATACAAAATGCTGAGTGACTTTGTGCCTCTGTTTTTAGTAACTTTATAGAATTTAGAAGGTATACGATTAAAGACTTTGAACTTTGTTGTATACCAAAATTGATAGTTTATCTCTCGGAAACAAGTGTAGAAGATTTTAGGTTTCTATAACTGTTTCATTAGGAAGAAAATCGGAATCCTCTTGGTTGTTCTTATGTCAACCAGAAGGCTATTGATATTACTGTAGCAATAAGTTCTTTTTGATGTAATTCCATTTAGTGTTCTAAGAAAATATCTGTAAATCATTCCTGAAAAAGGAAGAATTGATAGTGAGAACCGCCCATTTTTGTGAGTATCAGTTAAGTCCTTATTGAGCCACCTACGATAAGAAGATAGCCTCCCCTATTGTTGAGAGGAGAGAGAAATCTCATTCAACGTTGTCTAAAGTCACAATTTTGTAAGTTGTTGTCAAAGTGACTTACAAAAATTTTAACCAACACAAACCTTACCAATACGGGTTGTTTGCCACATTGAAAGGTAAATAATAAATTATTGTAGTACCACAAATTTGTTGCTGCCATCCTAGCTTGCTCGTGTTTTTCTTAATTCCATCCATTACCTTCAAGTCAAGGTTATGCTACTGGAACATTGCATGGAACAAAGTGGTTTGGGTTTGATGAAAGAGGAGTTTGACTAGCCTCAGCGTCATTGTCACCAATAGATGAATGTGGTTGACGAAAGCTTGGACTTCAACCACCAGAGGGACCAGAAGTGGACACATTCGGAGTCATTACTACTACCGTGGCTTGTTTTGTTTTTTTGCCTTTCTTCTTTTATCATATCAAACTCAGCAAGAAGGGCCTTCATCTCTCTAAACATCTCCAAAGTTGATGTAGAGCATAATTCCACATTTTATCTAGGTATTTTGGCAATGTGGTATTTTAATCCATTGATTCCACCTATAATCCATTTACCACATTCGGTACAAGTAACCTCTCCCTTTTTATCTCCATGTATCCCATACTTCCATGATTTGTCTTTTGATCTTTTTGGCTTTGTCATTGGAGTTGAACTTGACATTGGTGTTTTAACATGAAAAAATGAAAAATCAATGCGGTTTTGTGAAAAATCAACCAAAAAATGACAATCAATCGTCGAAAAAAGTAGTATTCAAAAACAAGCTAAAAAGACAAGGAAATAAGTTAGGAAGGGAAATGGAAAAAATTTTGCCAACATATCCTCATCTTTTTCAAGTTTTTTTTAATTTTCAATCAATGGAAATGAAAAAACAGAGAACAAAAATCACTTACCTAGCTCCCTTTTGCCGCTTTGATCTTATTTTCTAACCTTCTTCAAACCCTGCTCCACAACTTGGACCAATTTTGAGCAATAACAAATGACTGATATGAGAAAATGAAAAAAAAAAGTGTAATAAATCTGATTCTACGTTTCTAGCAAGCATCGCCAGTCCTTCATCAGGACTCGCGAGTCCCGATAAAAAACTCGCCAAAGTCCCTTGAAAATACTCACGAGTCTCTTGAACGGACTCGCGAGGACTCAACTCTCAAGTCTGTGGCAAGTCAACTCGGCAAGCCACGAGACTCGCGAGTCTTGCCAAGTCCATGGCGAGTCCCACAAGTTTTCAATCTATGCCCTAATAAACTTATATGCTTAGAATAGACATATGCAAGTCGCTAGTATACTTATATGCTTAGAATAGAAATCTGCAGAGTAAAGGTGACAATCCCATACAATTGTAATAATAAACCATATTAGGAAGGAGAGGAAGTGGGGAATGGTGAGGCCTCACTAGGTGCACCACCTCATGAGATCGGTTAAGTACTGCATGAGGCCAAGGGGGACAGAGATTCCGCTCTTGGGCCTAGGGTCGAGATAAGGGCTATTGCAATCTTCCCTTCGAGCCTATATGGGTTAGTTATTAAGCTAACTAAGAAATAGATCCTCAATCATAAGAGGAGAAAAGGCTAGTGTGATGGAGGGGAATGGTGTACAGGCTTTGCTAGGTATGCCACCTCATGAGCATGGTTGCGATCACAGGAGGCCAAGGGGGACAGAGTTTCCACTCTTGGGCCTAGGGTCAAAGAAAATTAGGAAACCTCATCATATCTTTCCTATATCAACCCTCATTATGGATTGAGCCCATGAAAATTATGTGCTATAAGTGTATTTCACTCTTAACCTTAATGAATGTATTAAATGTATTATGATCATGTTGTTAACTAATTTGGTTGCAGGTGCCAAGACATGCTTATCTTATTTCTATGTTAGGGTTATATCTCTAACTATATGGTGTTCGTTGTTTCATTTAGATTTTGTGAATTTAGGGCAGAATACAAGGCAGTCCAAGAAAGGGACATTACAAGTGGCATCAGAGCATCATCCTACCAGCCTGAGGGAAAACAAATAGTTGATGCAACTAAGTCAACAAACTTTAAGGGCTTTAGAAGGAGAAAAGAAGAAGATTATAAACCAAAACAACACAAAGAAAACTCAAATGGAGTGGGATTTGAGGGCCTTTATGGAAAAGAATGAACAAACAATCCAGGCCTTACTCCAAACCCTTCAAAATATAAACAATAATCTTAGCCAAAGACACAAAAGGGAAGTCACATGTAGCTAGTCCAAAAGTGATAATAGGACCATCATGGGGTCAACCCTAAAAATGAATAGACGTCCTTTCTTAAAAGAGGGAGGGCCAACAAGGAAAAGTGAAGAAATTAACGATCCTAACTTGAGGTACCTTGCCAAAGAATATGCAAGGCTTGACCTTGAGGTCAAACAAAGCATACCCTTCACAATATATTGTGAGGCAAGAACAAAAAACTTTCATAGAGGGGGAAAGAACCAAGCCAACCAAGATTGATAACACAAGATCAAGAGATTGACCATCCCCAACTTTGATGGGTCAAGGAAAACCACGGCTCATGCCTAGATTCAAAAACAAGAAACATACCTAACCCTTTATCCCATGACAAAAAGGGATTCCATTACATTCGCCATACTACATCTAGAAGGGGTGGCCCGTGATTGGTGGCATCTTGATCTAATAACTGAAGACCATAAGTATAAAGACCTATGATATCTTCAAGAAGAAACTTATTGAAAGATTTGATTAGACTCGCCCCCAAAAACACTTCAAGGAACTAAAAAGAATAAAGCAAAGGGGAACCCTTCGAGGACTATATCACAGAATTTTAAAGGCTAGCAATCATGAGCCCCAAAATATCAAAGGAAAGACTCACCTACCTATTCATAGAAGGACTATCGGATACACTCCATGGTCTAGTAAGTGCTTTCAACCCTACGGCCCTTCATGAAGCAATCTTAAATGTCACATGCCTTAATGCTAAAACAAGGGAAAGGGACTGCTCAAAAAAGGGAAGATAAGAACTTCTATGGGAAGGATAATCAAAAATCATCTTTCCAAAGGTGATCGGTCAGAGCTCCGAAGGAAGCACCTATGTTATGATTGCAAGGAAAGATGGGAGCCCGAACATACATATAAGCAAAAGGAAAGCAAAACGAAAAATGTCTCAAATGCAAAAATCCATGGGCATATGGACATAAATGTGACAATAAGATATTAAAAGGAAAGACTTGTGCTAAAGGTCCAAAGAGAAGTGGGATCCAAGACATATTTGCGGGAAAAGTAGCCAAGCCCACAAAATAGAGGCAATACCTGGCGAAGAAATGGAAGGAACCTTGAACAAGAGAACAAAGCATAATGAAGAAGGTCTTAAAAGCATCCAATCAAAAGATGAAAGGGCAATAAACCAATGAAGCTTTGTGGAGGAGCATTGCTAGCAGTTACAACATAAAAATGTCAAAATAGACCGATTCCCACAGTAAAATATTGTAATATGGCAAATTAAAATATGCTTTGTGTATTCATATGTATACTTCGTGTCTTCATATATTTGTGTACACTCCATGTTTTCATTGTGTATGCTCCGTGTGTTTTTTGGTTGATCTAGAATAATATGAGAACAATTGGAGTAAAATAGAAGATATGAATATCTTACAATCAGGATCATAGATGTGTCATCCTCCTAATTCTCATCTTAATATGTGAAAGCACACCCTTGATACAATTTAAGGAGATATCCATAGGACCAACCAAAATATTCTCTTACGATTACAATTGATGAGAGAAAACTTATCCTAGAACTTCAAACATTGTGAATTGTCAACACCTTGGTTAAGCAACCCAAATTAACTTGTGATGATCAAAGAAATGTAGGATAAATTTCATTGAAGAAAAATTACCAAGATCAAGTCATCCTCCAATAAGGAATCAACTTAATCGTCCCAATTTAGATATTGCTTGAAGACACGCAATTTTGAGAAGGAATGACCGTCATGACCCCGGCCTAAGACCTCAAAACTGATATATATGTGTGTGTGTGTGTGTGTGTTTAGAAAATTGTCTTATTCTTATACTTGGCCGACCTCTTTGAATTTAATGGAAACAAGTGAAAAGAAAAAAACAGGTTGACCCTCAAAAGAATAAAAACATACGAGATAAAATGGCTAAGAGCCAACCTAGCCTTGAGAGGGCAAATTACTCAAAGCAAGAGTTAGTCAATAAAGGGCTAACTCATGCTAACTATACCCAAAAAAAGGCATATATATAAGGTCAATACTCAGAACAATTGGAAGACAGAGAGCAAGATACAAAGAAAACATATTTAATTATTGCAAAGCAGTGATTAATTAATTATTAATCACGTTGACTCCCAATAAGGATCGATTATGAAGATATATAATATAACATAACAAAGGGTGTGATTTGGAAGGGAGGCGACTACAGAATGGGGGAAGAGATGTGCCTCATCCTTTCCAAGGGAAAAGATATAAAGGGTCTCAAGCATCGACTCCAAAAAGGCAATCAATCCAAGTAGTGAAAATCCAGAAGATAGTTGCAGATAGCCATCGAACCAAATATCATTTATTACAGATCAGATTGCAATAATATTTTGGGTTACTGTGGTATGACAGAACAATTATATTGCTGTGCATATTTGAATGAATGTGATATTGAAATGTTCACCTGCCAACCACAACAATCAATCATAACTTGAATGTTGGGTCTGGTTGGTGGACTCAACTAGAATCTCCCATTTTTTGCAAAAAACATTGCTAAGTCTGAAATTCAAACCCACAAGTTTCAACGTCAAACTCCCTTTCATGTAAAACATAAAACAGGCATGCCTAGAGCATTTTAAAGGTGAGTTTAAAAATTGAATCAAGTTTGGAGTGAAATTAGGAAAGGTATCTATACAATTGTATTTTTTTCAAATTTCAAATTTCAATGTTGAAAACCTAAGTGCTTTCTTTTTTCTCATTTCCCAACTCTCCATACAATTGTTTCATTATATTTAGTCCTTGTGTTGTTTGTCTTTCCATTTTTTTTTCAGAACCTTACTTTTTTTTCTACGTTATAATTAGCAATGGCAAGTTCAACACAAAGCAAAGGCAAGAAAGATCTTGCATGCAAGCTGTAACTTTTGCTACCTCCCTATGACAAAAGGAATCAGTCAATTAAAATATCACCCTTCTCTGTAATGTCCCCTATTAGGTTAGACATAATTATTACATATTTAATTCAAATTCTACATTGTATGTCCTAAGAACACAATAATTCAATTTAAAATATTCATAAATAGGAAGTAACATTAACTCCCGTATATCCAATCATATTACTATTTGGCTTAATGATGGAAGGTGTAGGTGTTATCCAAGTTGCCTAGATACCAACTTGCAATGGATTCCCTCGAAGTTTACAGGTCACGCTCTTAAGCCTTTCTTGGTACGACGCCCTCAAGGCGCTCGGGGTCGCTGATCCCCACCCTATCTTGGGACAAAGATCCATTACTTGGATTTATACAAGCCCCTCCTTGGTAAGACTTCAGTCCCTTCATCTTCAGGTACTAAATAGTAACGAATCTGAACATGGACATATATGATTATGACGCTATTAATACTAATGAGCATATATATTACAAATGTAAATATTAGAACTTTTAAAGATAGATATATATTATACATAGATGATTATGATTTCATCCTTATTAACATATAATATATGTAATAGACTATATAAGGTTGTGTTAGTCGGTTCTTGAACCCCCATTTTCAAACTTTGAGATTGAGTCCTAATGGTTTTCTCTTAATTTTCCCGTGTCTCTCCCGACTTATTTTGAAGAACGCTTTGTAAAGTAGTGTTTTGTGAAGATATGTTCAGATGATATTTCATGACAGTGAACCAAAATATTCAAGCCCAAGGTTCAAGGCTTTCCTTTGTAACACTGGAACCACATTGAACTAGGTTCTAAGTGGTTAAAGGTGGTTGCGAACCTCTTTGTACACATTTAAAAGAGTTCAGATGGTTTGACAAGTTCAAATTGCAAGGTCGGACTCTCAGTTTAGGAGTTCAACTTCAAGGTTATGGATTTGAGGTTCGAATTTATTGGGTAGAAAGTGGAGTTCAAGTGGATCCAAGCTGGTAAGTTGCAAGATATAGAGTGATTCAGAAAATCCAAAGGTTTGAATCTCAGTGGGCAAGTTGATCTGTGCAACAAGGCAGAAATTTATTTGGAACCTTCCCAGTTTGAAAATGGTCGGCATTAATGTGTTCATTGATCCATGTATTCAAGCCCCCCAAGTCATAGTGGATATTAATCAATAGTTCTTCTCTCCTGAACAAGCTCATTTGATATGATCAGTGGTATTTATGGAAGATCTTCCAAATGAGTAGCTATCACGTGCTTGCCATATATTCTGTGGATATCGGGCCATTGCATAGAAATGGATATTTTTTTTAATACCGAGACACCTTCAATTTGTGTCCTTTGCAGGGTGTCCTCGGCTCAACATAGGCCTTGTTGGTAAAGCATAGCTCACAGGATGTTTAACAAACCCATCTCCACATTCTTCTACTTCACAATGCATTTGATATGAGCACCATGTGGTGATTAACTACAGAGGAGGCAGCAAGCTTGGTGAAGCTATGAAGTCGCAGCCCAAGGCAGCATGACCTTCCAATGGTCAGTGACTTTCCTAAAGACAACACCAAACCGAACATGGGATGGTAATATTGGGTTTTCCTAGTTCCCTTGCCGAGATTGCATAGGAACTTATCACATTGCTGATGAATGAAGACTGCCAAACTATGACTTCTCCCGAGCTAGTAGTGTAACGCTCATATCAGTTGAGACCGCCGAATCCCCAATCACAGACAAATGAGTCGAGAATGTGAATAGTGGCCCGATTCACTGAATGTTAACCGCAGTGGAAAAATATTTTGAAAGGGCATCAATACACTGTCGCTACCCACTAGTATGGATGCTTGCAAATCGTTTGTCATAATGACAGTGATAAAATTGACTTATTTGTGAAGAGGATGCTTGATCACCCGCGGGTTCGTTATCACGAAGATGGGAATTATGTGCTCAGATTGACTAAAGAGAATAACAACGAACTCAAACTCAAACACCATAGCATCCTTTGCATGAGAAACAAAAAGACCCCATCATAAGTATGCGCATCACATGATGAAGACAACCATTGCTAAGAGTAATTCCAAACCAATTGGGAATGAGGAGGTCGAGCTCTTTGTTCTAATATGGTCGAGGCTGCAAAATGATGATGCATTCGAGAGTTGAGTAAAAACTAAGAGTACCATCGTATTTTTTTTCAAAGCCCACCTCCTCCTCTGAATTTAGTGAGTCCATATCTCAAGTGGCGTACACCGCCCATGCATAGAGAAAGGTTGGTTTTCCAGAACACAACAACAGAATGTTGCCAACATAGTATAAAGATGTGATCCCCTTGTTTTGACAAGCGTTCCTCGATTTACATGATCTACATCCACAGTATAACAGATGTATAAGCTATAGTTTGACACAGAGACTATCTATTAGGAACGAAAAGGATGCCAATAAGAAGAGGACAACTGGCCTAAACGGAATAGATCATAGCTCGCACTTTTCTAGCTGTCCTTTTGCAATTGTTAAAATCATTGCTCTATTCCATTATTATAGAGGGGTGTTTGTAATGCATAAATGCTTTTAAAGAAAGATCATTAGAAAGTAAAGATAACGATGGATCGATATTTGAATGGTTTGAATGGACAAAGAATGCAGGGCAAGTGTGCAACCTATAGCTCAAAGGAGGAACACCATATTTGGGAGACCAATCATGAAGACCATGCGGCAACTCTGGTTGAAGGCCGACAACAAAGATGGTCATTTATGATTTCAATTCCCCGCGTTCTCCAGTTTGTGAATAGAAAGAACAGTCAAGTTATTGGAATCCCTGGGGTGAGAGTGGCATTATTTAAAGCAAGGCAACAGGCTTCGGCAAATGAGTAGAAGAAACTTGAGGGTGACCAGATGTTGTATAACTGTGCCCTTTGTGGGAAGGAGTATAGAAGTACCAAGGCCCATGCTTAGCATCTTAACTCCAGGGCACATATTTCTCATGCAATCTTGAGGTCTCAGACTCGCAAAGTGTTGTAATTACTGTCATTAGAGCCACTCCCATAATGAGCTACAAGATCCTCAGAAAAAGAAAAAGATTCTGAAAGCAGTGAGGAAGGGGTCGATGAGAATGAGAATAATGATAACTCAGCACGATAATAACAGGTGTCAGCAAGTGAAAAATACTTTGATGGTATATAGCTTTTCTATATCAATTTTAAACTCGCCCAAGTTTCATCCCAAGAGATATTTCAAATACTTTAATTAGTATTATAGTTGTAAGCTAATAAACATTATGGTCCTGACACGGAGAAAGTATATTAGGGATGAGAAGTAATATCAAGAATCAGTTATGAAACTGAAAGGAGAATTATCAGGAAAAAGTTAAATATGCCCACGAAAGAGAAAAGAAGGGTTCAGATTTTGTCTCAACTTTGGGGGACTGTATTTTCCGGAGGAGATTTTTTCTGTTTCTGTTGTTTTTGCAGGAAAGGGATAAAGCATTTTTGAATTGGAAATAGTAGTATTGTAAAGGAGGAGCAAAGAGATCTGAGTTATTTCTTATGTTTATTCAGAATAAAAAGATTGTTGCACATCAAATCTGTGAATTTGAGCATCTATCTTTGGATTGGATGAATCTGTGAATTTAGTCAATTACTTCTGAATTTTATTCTTCATATATATTCCTATTCATGTTTGTCACTAGGCCTGTGAGCTTTGGTCATGCATGCATTCCATAGATAATATTGTGTTTTCTTTCCTGCACTCTCTGTTACGTCAAGGTTTGATAAATGAACTGAGTGTCATTTACCTTGTGCTTAATTTAATGTTCTTTTCTTTCTCATCTACTCTGTGTTTACAGATAGATGTTTGTATGTCTTTCTTGCTTTCAGGTTAAAAGCATTCTTGTTTGTAGTTTAGCAGATTCATTGAAGATCTCACACTGGGAGCTGTACCCAAGATAATTTAGAGGACGCTTATGCATTTCAATTGCAAAGTGATCCAACTGTTAGTTACAGATATTTGTCTTCTCGATCTGGGCATTAGGGAGTTATTTTAAGTTTGTTTTTGTAAAAGACAAATCTGTTCACTAACAGGTTGTTTATCCTTTATATATATATATATATATATATATAATGACAATCTCTTATATATATTTTATATGTAACATAACTTTATATGATTTTACTATTATATACATATATATCTGATTATACTCTTATTAATATATAATATAACATAAAGATATAAATATATAATTATGATCTCATGGTCATATATATATATATATGAATGGATCTATATATATATATATATATATATATATATATATATATCTTATCCTAATAACATCATTATGATATTAAACTCATAGATACGTTACAGCACAATTTGTTGTCACTTATTCATTTCCTTTCTCGTCTCCTCCTTGAAGAGTATCCATTATAAATAACTATTTCCGATTCCTCCTTCCTATCCGTATTCAAACTGCATACTATATTCATTTTTCCATTATTTATTTCCTATACTGGATTTGATCTGGACCTGCTAGTTTCCAGCGATCCTTAATTCACTGTTTTATTCTCCTGTGCTGTGGATCCTTTTGGGTATGAGATCGATCCACATTTTATATATTCTTTTATTGGACCGTTGCATTACTTGCGTGGAATAGACATGTTTCTCCACAAATTGCTGACTAGTCTAAGCGCTGGTTGCTTAGTTGTTATTAACCCTTCCTTGGTCAACATGGAATCTAAACAAATATAGCTTTAATCATAATTTAATTGTGATTGATGACAGCCACGTAATCATTATTTTAATTTCTTCTAGTGTTTTATATATGTAGTTCTTTGAGATAGAACTTATCACTAAACAATTAATAATTATAGATACATTAACTATATATATATATAATACTTAAAATACTTCTGTTTTGTAACTTTTATTAACAGATGATAGAAAAAATATAGCATATTAATTATTATAAAAATTCATTCGTTGATTATTCAACTATTAATATATAACATTACATTTTATTATATCAATTAATATGTTATGTTTATGTTTGTTTATTGTTATATTAACAATATCATTAGTTTTAATAATAAATCATATTATTTTTTCTTATTATTTATTTGTTTAGTAATTATTATTTATTATTAAGTTCGATTCTAGAAAGGGGACATCACATTCTCAAACACAATGTGAAGGCACATCTTGATGTACCCAATGAGAAAAGGAGAAAAGAAAATACATACTTACCAATTTTGATATGAATAAAATAAAATGGAAAAGAAGAGCACAAGGGAAGCGATTGCAGCAGTGATGAATTACAATCTCAATTCATCTACAAATTCTTTTATTGGCCCACACATTTGGCATCTACTTTCCTCTACTCCTATGACTTGTGACAGTTATAGTTGTCTTCCTTCATTTCTTTATTCCTAACGAGGTTCAAGGGGCACAACCTTCAGCTGAAGGTACTACTTGGAACAACCAGAAACACAGTGAGGTTAGAACAGCAGCAGTAAACTTGTTACTACAATATAGCTTTCAATGATGAGTGGCCTGTATTGGAAAAGGCCATTAAAAGCATTTAACAATTTCCTAAGTTGCTCAAAACTCCAACAATTAAGGATTTGAGTGGTCTATTGCTGGAGGAAGCCACTAAATATATACACAGCTTGTAGTTGATGATCAAACGAAAGCATGGTAAAAGAAGGGTTGCAACATCTTATCAAAAAGATGGACCAATGGTAGGAACAAGACTCTTCTTGAATTTTTCTGGCTTTGAGTGGGACATTGGTGTTCTTAAATTCCATAAATGCCTCACATGAAATCAAAAATGCTGAGACTTTGTGCAATCTATTGGGGGATGTGATCCAAGAGGTTCAAATTGAAAATGTGGTCCAAATTCTTTAATTTTTAGCTATTTGAGACTTGACTTATGAGTTTTTTTACTAAGTTCTTATATTACTTTTTTACATGTTTTATTTGTAAACTTGTAGTGGGAGAATTGCAATGCTTATACACCAAATCTTTAAAGGCTAGCTACCCATGGTTTGTCCCATCCCTGTAGTGTTTTTGGGTGAGAATGCAATTGGAGCTTATTTCAAAGCATTCACACTAAGAAGAGAAATAGATTGACCAGGACGTACCTGAATGATCTTGCCTACATCCAGTACAACTTTAAACTTCAAACCAAAAGATGGAGTGCCCTCATGATGCCATTGACTTGGATGACATCAATCCATTTGTTGATTGGACTGCCAAAGAAGCATATAATGATATCATCTTCACTGATGAAGACCTGGCTGAATTGGAGAGATTAGTAGCATCTTAAGTAGAGCAGATGCATTGGAGGAAGACAAAAAAATTTTGAGGAAACAATCAATCCTCATGCTGATGTGGACTAATCTTTTAGTTCGAGACATAAAAAGTTTAAGTTACACTAGCAGGGGGGAGAGGACAATGTTGATTGTATTTCGCTGTTTACTGACATACGTAAACAGTCAGACTATCGTTATACAAAAATATTTATGATGTTGTTAGCATATAATGTGTTATTTGACTTTACAATTTTGAAATTTCAAATTTTGAGCATTTTAGGTACAATCTTTGAACTACAACAAGTTAATGATCATTGTAGACTTATTTTTCCTCTCAATGCATTAATTTCTACCTGTTCTTTTTTGTGAATTATTTTCCTCACATTTTTTGCTGAGTCTTGAGTCCAAGTCAAAAAATTTGGTACCATGTCAAAGCTTTTCCTATGTTGGAGTAACCTTGATAATTAGGATCCACTCCCACTGCTGGTGTCATAGCACTTGCTACTTAATTTTCTCTATGTTTATGGTATTTTATGAACTTGTGACTTAGACGACTGTTTCTCTTTTCCTCTAGGGGACACTTGACAATTGATAGTCTCTTGATTCTTCTAGTTTCATTTTAGGGTGTGATTCCATGTCGCCTGCTTTTTTCAGGATTAACTATATTGTTCGAGTTGTGGTTTTAATATACGGTATTCTTTATCAAAATAAGTATAGATGACACCCTAGTTTTAAGTCAAAGTTGTAAAGAATACCTAATGTGATTGGATAAGTGTTGCAAGTATCATTGGACAACAAACTTTTGCTAAACAAGAAAAAGTGTAAATTTGCAAGAGTCCTTAGACATGCAACTACAGGAGGAGAGTTGAGGATTAATCCAGAAAGCATTGAGGTTGTTCTCAATTGGTACAAGCCTTGTAGCATAATTTAAGCAAGGAGTTTTAAGGTCATTCTCTAATATTTGATGGCATTAAAGAGATCAATTTCCTCAATTAGAACTCCATTGCATGCCATAATTGCAAGAGTTAAGCCTTTTTCATGAGGCAGAAACCACCATGTTGCTTTTGATAGGCCGAACCACAAATGAGCAAAGCACTTTGTTAGCACTACATAACTTGCAGCAACTCTTTCAGGTTCAAACAGATGAAAGTAACTATGTAATGTCCCCTTTTTGGGACATTAGAAATCAATTAAATAATTAAAATTTTAAGTTGTCAAATTATATCATATTTAATGACGACTTAATTTAATTATTTAATAAAGTACTAAAATGACTTTAATAATGGAGCTTAGTGAATAATTAATGAAGTCATTTTAATTTAAAGGGGGATAATAAAGAGACAAAGAAAAGGAATACCAAGAGACGGGCAGAAGGAAGACGAAGAGTCACAGGGATGTGCTATTAAAGAACATTGAGAGGCTCATTCTCAGCATGCTTGGTTTATGCTTGATTATTGTTTTCTCTTGGAGAATTCTAGGAAGCTTTGGCTTTCAGTTTTGAAAACCTAAGGATGGAAACCTTCAGGATTTCTCAGTGAATTGGATGGAAACCCAATTCATCTTTGGAGGTGGATTTATGACAGAGTTCACAACTGGGCACATTTGTGAAGTCTTCATCCGAAGACAATTCTTGCAGTAATAGAGGTATTTCATATTTGTTTGGAAATAAGGTTGTAATGATTTATATATTTTAATGGCAGTATTCATATCTCTATTTCAATCTGAAATTATATGGTTTTCAAAATAATCTATTAGATGAATAGAAATCAGTTGTATGCAAATTGTTGTTTAAATTCTTGAGGCAAATTTGGAAATATCTAGAGAAAATATCCTAGGTGGATATTTCAGTGGTATCAAAGTTGGTTCTCCTGCCAGCCTGTGAGTTTTTAATGAGTGACAGAGAAGTCCATCTTGGTTGCCTAGTTGGATTTTGGGGACCACTACATTGGAATAGTTGCTTCTATTTCTATTGAGAAATAAAGATTATTTTATTCCAAGTACTATGTGTCGGTGAAATATGTGTATTTGATATTGAGGCCCAAGGGCATGAGCGTATTTGGATATATATTTTGGTTGTTGTTGATTAAAAAAAGGAGTTTACATTTATGTTTGTCGTAATATTTTCTGAAGATATTCAGACTATTTCATTGGCCCTTAGAAGTTGAAATCTTTAAAATATAATATCGGACTCTTAATTGGCATATTACCAGGTTCATGTAAGTTTGGCGGAGATTCATTTTGGGCAAATTAAGGTAAAAAGTATGGAGCCTTTGCTATCGTTGGGAGCAACATTATAAAAATATTTTGGGTGGACCCTATTTATAATGTGATTTCTTAAGTTTATATTTGATTCTGGTCTGAATTAATAATTGTTGGTAAGTGGACCCAGCGAAGGGTAGCCTGATATATTATCACCGCATAACTTTGGCTATTGCGGCCCGACCATAATAGCGGGCTAGTGATATCATTTCATAAAAAATTCTTAAGCCCATGGAAGTCTGTCAGCACAGTTGTCACAAGAAATACTTGCGTGGAAGTATGTCAGAGAGTAGAGTGACATTTCATATTCCAATGTCAAGGAATACCGACTTAGTTTTGGAATGGAGATTGGAGGACGGGTTTGGAGATCTTATGAGTTTAGTGTTGTCTGGATTTTGAGCGATAAGAGATCAAGAGAAGAAGTTGATTTAGAGAGAACACAAGGTATTTCTAAATCTTATCGATTCATTATTACCGTAACAAATGGAAGTCCTCAACCTGGAGTTATTCCTTCGAGTTGTGAGAGCTGGCTGAATATGTGGGCAGTCTGTCAAAGATTGTTGTGGCGCTCCATATTCCACCATTTGGAAAACTTGACTTGGTCTGAGAATGGATATTGGGCAGCATATATCTAGTTCATTGTTTTGATGTCGTTTGAATGTTTTCAGGGGTCTGTGTTTGACAAACTACATGCATTGTTTTTAGTCATTGACAAACTATAATGATGATGTACTGAGGAAGGTGCTACAGCTGATTGTGAAGAGCTTTCATGGGTTACATGATGTCAAAGGCCCTATCTTTGTTAAGAGGGATAAGATTTTATAAACTATGTCAAGGGTCAGATCATTTGCCATTATGATTGATCTTGAATGTAATGATTTGATTCTTCAAATGTTTCAATGCCTATTAACATAAATCAGGAAGCATCATCCAGAAAATGTGAGGGCTTGTATGCAAACTATTATGTCCTTAATCTTAGATGAGGATGATAATATTTGCAAACGGTTGCAATTTGATGTGTTAGCCATTTAAAGAAAGGAGCATAACATCTCACCTATGGCTTATGAGTTCTCAAAGGGGTTGCTTGAGCAGAAGTTTGAAAGGTTCGAGAAACAGATGACTAAAAAATGAACTAATCTCAATGGGCTTACAAGTTGCAAGATCTCCCAAAAAGAGTAGGAATCAAATGAGGAAAGAGCAGATTTATTTCATATGTAAGAGGGCTTGGACACTTGATCATATTTGTGGAATTAATAAGAAAGCAGATGTATTGCAGCCAAGTGGCAATGAGGGCAGAGATACAGATGAGAATGGTTCTATGACTCCTGAGGAGCAAGCTAAAACTACAACTTTTGACTATAATTGTTACTGGGCGTGATGAAAGTAAAAAGGATAATGGTTTCCAATCAACTAAGGTTGATGATATGGAAGAAGAATCAATTGCTACAAGTGAGGGGTACTCAAAATTCTTTGTTGGTGATTTGCAAATCTTTATTGATAAAACATGTGAGGAGAAAAATTTATTTGATGAATCCATATATGATCATAACACTGTCCCGTTAGAGCTTCATGAAGAGTGCATGTCATCATCTAGGGAGATAGTTGAGTTTGATAATGTGCCTATGATTGATAACAAACCAGAAAATTTAATGTGTGACAGCTCACATACCCTAGATTAATTTGAACAAAGGCCTTTAGCATTGCAAGATTTGAAGGACAGATTATTGGTCACAGAGGGGAGAGTTGTGCAAATATTAACAAGGGCATATGAATCTCACAAATACAATGAGGATCTTATTTGGAAAACTCAAATTGAAGACATACAAAGGGGAGTTGCATGTGGAATCACTAGTACTCAATCATGCACAATCAAAGAAGCTTTTGAAAGGATGAAATTAGATTACTTGCAGCTACTAATGGATAGGAACCTTGCTATCAAGTTTGCAAAAGACAAGAAAAGAGATGTGGATGAGCTTTGTTTACAACTAAGGATGACTCATTATTCGTTATACAAGGCTGGAAATCAGACTTATAATGCAGCCACTCACAAGGAAATGATTAAGGAACTTGATAGCATACAACAAATCTATGATTTGGATAACTGTCCCAAAACATCAAGCAAAAAAAGTTTGGACAAGCCAGAGCCTGAGTATGAGTTGGAAATAAAGGATAATATTCAATTGGTTGACAGTTCTTTGTTCGAGGTGGATGTTGAACGGGCATTTGATAATCCACTCTTCGAGTTGGATGAGGAAGTCATTTCTGATTCCAGTGATGAGAATGTAATTGATTGCAGGGTTTGGGACCCAGGTGCAGTTTCTAGTCATGAGTTTTGGTCACAGGATTGGAGTAGTGGATCAATTTCTAGAATTAGTACTACTAGGGTTCGAATTTTGATCTACAGATGAGTGTTAGGGATTTTTCTTGTATGAATCACAGTGCTTGATATAACTACTTGAACACCATACCCTTTAATACTGATTCAGGGACAAGGAAAGCCTAATTGCTAAGGACTGGATAAGGTCCTTCTTTGTTTTTGAGCTCCACATATGCTCAGGCAGGTTTTACCTTTTAAGATGGCTGTTAACACAGTATTTATTGATGTGGACACTGATTTGTCATGTAT
>MU227846.1:681739-743364 GCA_018584345.1 Thuja plicata
TGCTGGCGGGTTTCTTCTCTGTTTTCTTTCCAGCTGTTCTTTTGTTTTTTGTTTTGAAAATAGTTATTGCTGAATCTGGGTTTTGACCCTCTGTTGATTGGTCCCCTCCCTGGGACAATCTGTTGTTAGTTGGGGCTTTTTAAGCCTTTCCTGCCTTTGTTATGTTAAAGGGTTTCGGGGTCCCTTCAAAACCTGCTTTTACCGTAATCAAAAACTAATAGTATAAGAAGTTAACATTAAATGTCTATTATCATTTTTATTATAATATAAATCAATTATTACATATCTAGTTATATGTGATACTAGTTATCGTAATTATTATTATATTTGATTAGTTAACAAATATTCAATGTCTATTATCATTATTATTATAATATAGATCAATTATTACATATCTAGTTATATGTGATACTAGTTATCGTAATTATTATTATATTTGATTAGTTAACAAATATTCAATTGAATAATTCATACTTATTATTATATAACCATTAATGACTAGCAATCGCACCTTAGTGTGCAATGGGAACATCGTAGAGTTATGGAAAGGTCATTTAAATATTTGTTTTTTGTTTGTCACTCCTTCTCATCCTCTCTAGATCTCCTTATCTTTGTATCAATATATCTCACCATCTATATATCTTTATAACTCTTCATCTCTATCTCTCCATCTCTATGTCTCCCTTTTTATCTCCCTAGATCTCTTTCTATCTTTACCTCTTGATCTATCTCTAACTCTCTATCTATTTTTCCCCATCCTCCTACTTTATATTCATATATATCTCTATCCAAACATAAAAAAAGTTTATGTATTATTTTAATGAACTCATTTAGTAATGATATGATCATAATTTTTATATATATAATAAATATAATTATTAGATAATAATATAATAAATAATAAATAATAATTTAATATACTTTATACATATTAATGAAATAATTATAATATATTAATTATATATACATTAAATATAATTACATAATTAATACTTATTATTAAAAATATATAGTTATTCATAATAAAGAGTAGAATCATTATTATGAAAAATAATAGCTGTTATGTTATGGATAACTAATAGTATAAGAAGTTAACATTAAATGTCTATTATCATTATTATTATTATATATATCAATTAATACATATCTAGTTATATGTGATACTAGTTATCGTAATTATTATTATATTTGATTAGTTAACAAATGTTCAATGTCTATTATCATTATTATTATAATATAGATCAATTATTACATATCTAGTTATATGTGATACTAGTTATTGTAATTATTATTGTATTTGATTGGTTAACAAATATTCAGTTGAATAATTCATACTTATTATTATATAACCATTAATGACTAGCAATCGCACCTTAGTGTGCAATGGGAACATCCTAGAGTTATGGAAAGGTCATTTAAATATGTCTCTTTGTTTGTCACTCCTTCTCATCCTCTCTAGATCTCCTTATCTTTGTATCAATATATCTCACCATCTATATATCTTTATAACTCTTCCTCTCTATCTCTCCATCTCTATGACTCCCTTTGTATCTCCCTAGATCTCTTTCTATCTTTACCTCTTGATCTATCTCTAACTCTCTATCTATTTTTTCCCATCCTCCCACTTTATATTCAAATATATCTCTATCCAACCATCTATCTCCATCACCCCCTTCCTATACCTTTTAATCTTTATATGTCTATATTTCTTCTCTCATCTCCCCCTCTAGATGTATCTCTATCATGTCATCTCTCTATCACTCTCTATGTGTAATACCCACCCCTTAGTCTGCATTTTTGTTTCAGTTTTTGAACTCTTTTATATATTTTCTTGTATGCATTGATTATTTCAGTTGATTTTGAGGATATTTATGTATTAGTTTCATTATGTTATTGATTCATTGCTTAGTGTATTATATCTTTTATTTACATGTGATTTATAGTTATTTCATGATGGTTATGTATATGTTATGATGTCATTTTGATTATGTTATGATGTCATTTTCAACAATACTGACCCTATATCTATATGCACATGGATCATTGTGATGTTTTACATTATTATTTTCTATGTTTGGTATGGTATGGGACAGAGTCGTAGTTACTTTCTTCGGCAAGATCCACATGATAAACTGGTCTCAACCATTATTTTCTATATTATATGTATGTGTATGTTCGTCTTTGTGATGACAGGTTTGGAAGTACCGGGCTA
The DNA here is from genome assembly GCA_018584345.1 of Thuja plicata. Classification (NCBI taxonomy): domain Eukaryota; kingdom Viridiplantae; phylum Streptophyta; class Pinopsida; order Cupressales; family Cupressaceae; genus Thuja; species Thuja plicata. The sequence continues at coordinate 683,952 of MU227846.1, forward strand.
CGTCTTCCCTGAATTGGCAGGAGTGAGCGTGCTCTATCGCAGTATCTCAATGGTAAGAGAGGGGAGATAGTATTCAGGACTAAATTCATACCCTAAACCCTTATTTTGTCCTAGAAATGGACAAGAATTTGATTATCTACCTTGTTTGAATTCGTCAAATGACGTGGATTTGTGAGTCTTTCTGTATGTGCTTGGGTGTCTGTTTCAGTTGTTTTTTTGTTCCAGTTATTTTTCTATTTAGATGGTTTTCAGTTGATTTAATGATGTTTTTGGCTTGCTTTATTTAATGATTATTTATGGTAAATATTAATGTTAATTATTGCACCTTTATTAAGGTTAAAACATTGATATATTAAATATATGGCTATTTAATAATTAAATATTAATTAAATACCTATATTTAATTAATTGATTTAATTATTAAGTCTTGATTTAAATAATTGGGATTAAATAAATATTAAATTTAATAATTGTAATTAATTGTGCAAAGTTGATTTATTAAATATTACTTTAAGTTGCATGATTAATTGATTTATTTAATTGAAATATATTCTCATGCATTTTCAATTATGACTTTATTTTTATATTATAAAGTTGAGTTGTGCATGCTTTAAGTGAAATTGAAAATAAATAATTTTTTTTAATTATTAATTAGATAATTAATATTTCCTTTAGGGTTTCACTTTTTGAAAACCTAATTGCCTGGTTTTCTATATCCTTTGATTGAAAGCTATTTTGGAGGTTGTTCAATCAGGAGGAAGGAGAAATCGGGTGATTGGAGATTTGTGGAGAGCTTAGAAGCATATTCAGATTCTTCATTGCTTGGATTTGGATGTGTTTCTTCTCATTAGTTATTAAGGTAGGATCTTGATCTTGTTGATTCTAGCTTTTAGATCCTCGTCTTCTATGCATCTGAAATGCTAAGATCCTTTGTTTGAATCTTCCTTGTTTGTTATCATGTGATTTGATTGCTTAAAATTGAGAAAATGTGTTATTGGATCAATTTTGTGGTTTCCTTCATGTTTGCATGGCAGATCTCTATTTTTGGGCATAAGAATTTTATTTTATTGTATTGGATGTAAAATGGGCATTAGGGTTTTCAATTGGAATGATTTAGTTTTCAATATTGACTTTAGGGTTTCAAATCTGTGAAAAAGGTCTTCTTTGAGAGAAATTTGTTATTGTTGTAAAAATTGGCTTAAAATCCTCAGATCTGTAAATCCCTTACCTTGAAAAGAAACTTGCACCCTTACTAGCTTCCTGTCCAAAAATTAGATCCAGATTTGCATGGAAACAAAAAAATAGAGTTAATTACATGTTTAAAAATTCTCTAAAAAAAAAAGAATTAATATTAAATTTAGAATGTTTTCCTTGGTTGCATCAAATTGCATGCTTTATTATTTAAGTAATATAATATTATTGCATGTAGATTTACAATTGCATAGTAAAATATAAAATGAGAATAAATGCATGTTCTTTCTTTTATTATGAAAATTAATTAAATAAGATTTTTTAAAGAATAAGTATTTATAAGATATATTTATTTGCATGTTATTTAAGAATGATTTATTTATTTGTATTAAAATAATTCTCGTTGGAATTTGCATGCAATAGTATTCTATTTTTAGAAATTATTTTTTTTAGAAATTACGTTTTTTAGAAATTCTATAAAAAAAATAAAAAAATAAAAAAAATAAAAGAAAATATATAAAAATATAATTTTAAAAAAAAGATCTTTTTTAGAATTCGCATGGAGTGGTATCTATTTTTAGAAATCCTTTTTTCAAGAAAAAAAATTGAATTTGCATGGACTGGTATTCTATTTTTAGAAATTATATTTTCAAAAAAAAAAACTTTTTTTAAAAATTCGCATGTAGTGGGTATTCTATTTTCAAAAAATTCTATTTAAGAAAATTAAATTAAATTATACAGATGTTTTCAATAACTTTTACTTGTAATTATATTTGGTTTTTAGTAATTATTAAATAGATTAATTTATGAATGGTAGATTTTATAAATTAATCTATAGAGGCTTAATGTGCATTTTCATTTTGGAAAATTTAATTATAGTGCTATTAGTAATTTTATTAGATAAACTAATTTCCATAGTGCTGACTATAAATGAGTTTATCACTAAGTTTTATTAGTCTTTCTGGAATCATTTTTATCATGTCATGATGTGTTTTCTGAGTGAGTGATTAAATAGATTGTGTGTTTCTTTCCCTTTTACAAAACTGCAATGTGTCGGGTGTATGTTGGGATCAGATGACTTTTAGGATGAGAACCATAGGTTTTGGGGTTTCTGTCTCTTTGGCATTTTGTGTGCTTCGGTGCATGTTCATGTTGATATAGATTTTGAGTCTCAATCTTTTTACCCAACCTGATTTGTCTTAGCTAGTCTTATGTGATCTTGTGAGAGTATTATAAGTGATTTTGGTTAATTAAGAACCAATAGTTCTTGTATGGGCAAGAACCTATTTCGAGAGTTATGTTTTTTTATGTTGTTTATGATTCTCTCAAAGTGTATCCTTGTATGGGCAGAAATCAGTGATGATGTTTGTGATATACCTTTGTGATGTTCGGTTGTGAACCTAGGGTAAGTTACCTAGTTGTATAGTAGGGGTGGCTTGCAATAAGTGTCAGGGCTCACAAGTGCCTACTAGGATCATTTATTGTAAGTATTTGTAACAAGTGATAACATAATAAACTATTAGGGGGTTCAATATAGTCTAATAAGATATGTTTTCTCACCCATGTTTGAGCGCTATTATAGGCTAAGATGGAGGATGAGATGATGCTTGCCACCTTGAGGGGTGTGTGTTTGGCATGGTTAGTGACTTTGTCTATTTGAGAGGTCATTGATACCATGTCTGATAGTATGTGATATGTTGATGGGTTCCATCGGCGAAGGTTTTGTCGATGATATTTTTTAAAGGCCAAGTAGAATATTTCATCGACAAAACTTCTTGAGGGCTTCTCCAATATTGATGATTTTTTTACAGCATGTCGATAAGCCCTAAGAGGTGAAGGGCCACTGAGGGACAAAAACATGGTAGAGCTTAGTAGAATAGAGTTTGGAGGGATCCATAGTGCAGATGGAAATGACGAATGAAAGAGGGACACACATCCCTAGTTGACCCCCCTCCTTTTTTGTTGGAGCTCTCCTTGGTTTCATCAAGGACAAATTTTTCAGTGGAACTTTGTGTTTGATTAGGCAACTATGTATCTCATCGAAGGGCTTAGTTTGTTGGATAGAAAATATTTTTATCCTTGGTTTCATTGACATGGGTTTTGATGACATTATGTGATGGATGGGGCACTCAGGGGTTTGTTCAATGTCCTCTCCTTCATTGATAAGGTTATTTTTTATGAAGTCTTTGTACTTTTGATCGAAGTGCTATTTTTGACAAAGTTGGTATCTTCTATGGGGGTTGATTTTGGTGAGATGTCCCTTCCTTTCACCAATGTGATATTTTGATGGGATTCAGTGTTCTATCAAGCACATTTTTGTTTTATCAAATTGACACTTTCATCGAAATGATCATTTTTCGATGAAGTTTTGTCAACAGAAGTGATATTTAACATAACTCATGAGGTCGACAAGTGCCTCTAATGCTCCATCAAAGTGATTTTTTTATTTGATAAGCCAGGTCGATAAAATGTGATACAGTCTAGTCGATGGGAATGACTTCTAATGCGACAAAGGTAAGATGTGACAGGGGAGTTTCTAATCTCAAGGATAGAGAAAAAAAGTGACTGGGCATCAATTATTCTCCATTGCATCCAATGATATTTTGACCTTGTAGCGATACCATTGTATGCTTTTGGTTAATCAGGTCTTATTTCCTTACAGGTTTCACGCTCATTAATGATTACAGGTGGCTTGAGGATGTTTTATTCATGCCATCAAAGGACAAAGCATGAAGAGTTTTGGAATCCAAAAGCAACACAAGGGTTGTAGAGGACATTCTGAATTGCAGAGATATTCATTTTTTGGCCTCCTCTATCACTTCTCAAAACCAACATTTTTGCCAAGATTTGATCTCTTGGTCTTTTCTAATCTGATCTTCCCTTCTCCATGACATAACCTTGAGTTAGGGTTTGAGCTTCAATTGTTAATCATATTTATGCATGATCTATAAAGAAAAAGTTTATACATATCTTCTAGGTTCTTCTTATTGTCATTTGTAGTGGCTATGCCCTATATTTGTAATTTCCTTTTTCCTTCCATTAATGAAATTCTCTATTTTTACCTTTTCTCACCATTCTGGTATCTTGTGCATATTTCTTGCCTAATGTTGAATGTTTCTTTATTATTTTCCTAAGTTTGTATGTCATATCTATTTTCCTTGTGAATGTTATATTGTGAGTGCATCTTTCCTTATAGCATCTCAGTAGTTATGATCTTCACATGGGTCTTTGGGAAATAGATTAGAGTTGAGATCAATGTATGTTAAGGTTTCATTGATGTTAAGTGTAGCTATAGGCATAAAAATCCATGATTCAATCTTGTGCATCATCCCCCTTTCCCTTTCAAAATCTCCTTCTCCATTTTCCTCAAAGAAATAGTTTAAGTACATCTTGATTGTAAAGAAAGCTGACCTTCTCCGGAGATTCAATCTCATTGATCAAGTCCCACATTAAGAGATTATTTCCATATTTTAGAAGGTTTCTTATGTCTCTAATCACCATATAGGAAAGGGTACATACTTTTGTGTTAACAACATCGTCACATAGACATTGGTGCCCCAAGGAGTTGTGAAAGTTGTCTTGTATTGCTCTGATTCTTTTACTTTTACTTAGTTTTAACCATAGAAACCATCCATCGTAGATAACAACTCATATTCAGTGACTCTTTGTAATAAATCTTCCATACTTGGAAGTGCATGGTTGTCTTTTAATGATGAAATATTCAAATTTCTGAAGTCTACACAATCTAATATCTCCATTCTTCTTTCTTACATGTACCAAATTAGACACCCATATTGAACGCCTTATTGGCCTGATGATACCACCATCCCTCAGTTTCATGAGTTCCTCTTGAATCTTGGGAGCCAAAGTTGGATTAATAGGTCTCTTCCTTTTCCTAAATGGTTTTTTATAAATCTTTAATGGGATTGCATGTTGGAACAAATCCTCCCTATGTGATTTCAAGTCATCATACAACCAAGAAAATACATGACTATATTTTCTTAGTAATGCTATCAAATTCTCTCGTATTTTTAGAATGAGCTTTCTTCCAATGAGCACATTTTTAGGCATTTTTTTTCCCAAGATTTATCCTTTCAACATCTTTCATATTGATTGACATTGTCTACATATTTGTTTTTTCGTCTTTGTCAAAGACTCTTTCTAATGCTACTAAGCCTTTAGGAATTTTATTAGTTTTCAATTGGACCACCTCCTTTCCAAATACAATGTCTTTCACAGTAATCTACTCCCCATATGCATTAAAATCTATTTCCTATGATTCATATTGGTCTTCACATCCTAGGAACTTCAACAAGTCATCATCATCTTAAAAAATCTCCCAATTGCATAAATTATAAGGGACAGAAGGTCTTGTTTTGATTTCAACTGTTGATATACCAACAAGTGTTGTATCATTTTGTTTCAAGGAATTTTTTTCTAAGAATTCAACCATTGTGTTACTTGAGAAATCAATCCAATCAACTGAGAATGCATGAAAAAACTCAATCATGTCTCATACTTTATTCCTATATTGTCTAAGTCTTGTATTATTAGTTACTTACTTAGATGTTATTTGGGAAACTATTAATTATGAATATCCATGTACACTAAGCATCTTAATTCCATGATTGTAAGCCATGTTCAAACTAAAAGTAGGGCTTCATATTTTGCAACATTGTTCGTTCATTTGAATGTCAAGAGGAAGGAATATTTAAAAGTTTGTCCATTTGGTGATATGAACACTACCCCTACCTCATTTCCTTCTCTCTTACATGCTCTGTCAAAATACATTTTCCACACTTGATCTTGGATTTTTTGGGCATGAATACTAATAGGTTCAATATTTTCTAATTCTAGTTTTGTCAACTGAATAATGAAATTATCCATATCAGAATGACAAAAACATGTCATCTTATTTGGATCAATGTCTTCAATGATGTAAGAAGACCTTGGTTCTTTATTAATTTTGACTTCCTTTCCATTTACTCGGATAGTGGCATATGAAATATCTAATTGCACATGCCCTCCAAATAATCCAGTCCATTATCTTGAAAGAAGCATGCCATAATTTGGAGCAATGTCCACCACTGTAATATGAGTTTTATATGTGGCTTCTGGACATTTGGTTATCTTGAATGCAACATCCTTCATAATACCTACTACAATAAATGATCTGTTATCCATTGCATAGCACTTTCCATAAGTTGTATCGACATTTAGCCCCAACTCTTTTATAACATCACAAGGCATAATATTGATTGCAGCTCAGAGTCTATCATGCAATTCTTTACAATATTGTTGTTAATCAAAAGTGTCATATAAAAAGGATCAATTTGAGAAGGATTTTTAGTTAATGTGGTACCAATGTACACCTCAGGAATTGATCCTTCCTCCTTGTACTCAATGACTTTATTTTACTCCTTAGGCACACCAGTTAGTACTTTAATTGCACTTTGCTTGTATTGTGGGAATTTCATCATTTCCAATAATGGGACTGATACTTTCATTTGGGACAAAGTACTTGTGATATCAAAAGATGAAGTTGGAGCAATTTGCATTGGCTTCACCAACTAGGTTTTGTCAACACTATCAATTTTGGGAGGTTTAGTCAATTTAGTACTATCATTTTTTTTGCATAAGATGGCTTAGTTATTATTGATGCAATCCCTTTTTATTTCTGAGTATTATCCTTCACAAAAAGTCCAACAGGCTTACCTTGATCTACGTTCACTACCCTACTTCTCAGATTATAGTTACTCTTAGCTTGAGGTACGATAGCAACAATCATGAATTTTATTTCCTCTTTAGTAGGCCTTATCAATCTAGGAATATATTCTTCATCCTTTGAGAATACTTGTTGTGCATGTTGATTATATGTCTGCAAACCAACATCTTGTTCATATCCATCCTCTAAAGAATCATAATCATCAGTGCCTCCAAATAGTTTCATTGATACTGTATTGATAGTATGGTCAGGATCAAATTCATCATCTTTTGTATTCTCTTCTTGCAAACTTTGTGCTACTACACACTGTTGAGGTGATGTAATGCCCCACCAGGGAACCCAGGAGAACTAACTTAAACATGGCACTAAGTTAACATGATAAAAAAAATTTAAATGTTTACAACAATAATGATAACAATGTGGAAGAAACACAATGGGATAAAAGACATACACATAAATACAAATTGAACAAAGGTTACAAAGCTCGAGGTTCCTTGACGTAGAATTACTTAAGCAAACTAATCTACGAAGAACAACTATAAATAACTAACATAAAGGATACATCAACTGAATCTAATAATATACATCTCATATAATAAGACCACATATACAACTGATACCCAAAGTATACATACAAGAATAAGCATCCACTGCACAAGTCACAGGGTATGCAATAATACATAACAATACAATACATCCTCTGAAAGGATGTTAACCAATATACACATATGGTACAAGTATACAACTCATGAAAATGAACAAGTCTCCAAAAGAATAAGAAGATAGAACTGTAACAAGGATCATCCAAGCATGAAGAAGAACATCATATCTCAATGGTAATAAGAATCACTACCACCCAACCTCTTAGAACCAAAGGTCCACTCCCACTGTGTTGGGGAGATAATATCAGGCCCACTCACACGGTTATACAACAAGAAGGTAACATCAAAGGTATATAAAAAATCATATAGAAAAGCATAAGAAGATCCTAGAAGCTCTTTGAATCACAATAAGGAATCTACATAATACCAGAGGCACCCGATACATGTAGGAAAACCTAAGCTGTATATAGGAAAGTGTCATCACATAATTCTACCCTTGAGTTACCCTAGTAGTCCTCCCTGGACCCTGGCCCCCAAGTAACTCTATGTGGCTCAGTAATCATTTCACGAAGAAAAGGATCCTAGCTCCCATCCTAGCCTGTAATAACACTCAAGGCATGGGTAGAGACTCAGTCATCGTATTAGTTCACTTTAAAACCCCTTTAATGTTTCATGTTTTCACTTATTAAGTAAATTTCCAATGAGTTGCCCTAGTAGCTACCTAGGGCCCTGGTCCCCATTGCAAGCCACTTCCCTTTTATACACTCAGTTAACCTACCTAGACTCAAAAGAACATCACGAAGGTTTAACATAAATCTCAAAATGCTTCCTACCTATACAGGAATACATTGGTTCTTAATTAACCATAACAACTTAAAGTACTCTCACGAGATCATATAAGACAAGCTTAGACAAACCATGTTGGGTATAAAGATCGAGACCAAAATCGACATCATAAGGAACATGCACTGAAAACACACAAGATACCATAAAGAATACAAAAACCCTAACCTCTGGTTTTACATCCTAAAAGTTGACTAATCCCAACAGATACCCGAAATATTGCAGTTTCATAAAAGAGCGAAACACACAATTCATTTATACAGTCACCCAGAAACACATCATGACATGATAAATACAATTCCAGAAAGAACTAACAAAACTTAGTGATAAACCAATTTATAGTAAGCACTATGCAAGTTAGTTTATCTAATAAAATTACTAACAATACTATAATTAATTTTCCAAGAAAAATACAAATAAAACCCCTATAGATTAATTTATAAAATCTACCTTATATAAACTAATCCATTTAATAATTACTAAAAATTAAAAATATAATTACAATAAGCGAGAAAATATATCTGTAATATTTAATAAATATTAATATTAAACTCTAATATTAGTACTATTATACATAATTTAATAAATCACATATAATAAAAAAAACTATTTAAAAACATATAATCTAATAATAATAAAAAGAAACTTCATATATATAATATTAACTAACATTTTAATAAAAGTGAATTTATTAACATAAACTAACATAAAATAAAAAAATCTAACATAAAATAAAATAATAATAATAAAAATTAATTAAAGTATTTGGGGGGGGGGGGGGGGAAGAGGTCTCGGCCCCACCCCACATAACCCTCGCAACCATTTTTAGGGCCCGACCCGCGGTGCACGTAGGCCCTGCAGGCCTTGTGGTCCCCACCGTGGGAGCGCACAGGTCCATAGGCCCATGGCCCTGCGGCCTGCGGTTTTATCCAGAGGGCCCCGCAGGGTACCACCTGCGACAGTGATAGGGGGTGGTGGCCCCGGCCACTAAACATAAATTTTTTATTTTTATTTAAACTTTTTTTTTTTAATAAAGTTTCTTTCAACTTTAAACAAAATAACATGCAATTTAATTTTAAGAGCAACCTTTTCTATTTATATTGTTTTTTCAATTTCTTATATATATATATATATATATATATATATATATATTTTAAATTTTCTGGTGAAAACACCAGACTGTATTTTTTTCCAGTGAACACATATTTTTTAATTTATTTAATTTCTTCAGCAACATAAATAATTTTTATGAAGGCAAAATGATTCTATTTCTTTTTAAACCAAGATTGTATATTTTTAATCAAGATATATATATTTAAATAAATGAGACAAATAACTCCAAAGGGAAAGTAAACAAGGATTTCTTAACAACATGCAATTGATGCAAATAAGGGAAATATATCAACTTTAATATTAATCCTTTATTTTCTTAAGAGAGTTTTTAAACATGCAATTAACTTTATTGTTTTGTTTCCATGCAGATCTAGATCTGGGGTTTTGAATAGGAACCTAGTAAGGGTCAAATTTCTTCTTTCCAAGGTAAGGGATTTACAGATCTGAAGGCTAATACCTATTTTGGAAACAATATCAAAATTTTCACAAAGGAAGACATCTTTCACAGATGTGAAACCCTAATGGCCGTTTTGAAAACTAGATCATATCAAATGAGAAAACCTAATGCCCACATTATAATCAAAGCAATAAAATGAAACCCTTAAGCCCAAAACACAGATCTGTCACACAATCATGAAGGAAAAACCACATAATTGATCTAATAACCTATTCTTCCAATTTTAAGCAATAACAATACATAATAACAAACAAGGAAGATTCAAACACAGGATCCAAGCATTCCAGATGCATATAAGACAAGGATCTAGAAGCTAGAATTTACAAGATCAAGATCCTACCTTAGTAACTAATGAGAATATTCAATTCAAATCGAAAGCAATCAAGAATCCAAAATACTCCTAAGATTTCAACAAATCTCCAATCACCTGAATTTTCCTTCTCTCTGATTGAACAACCTTCCAAATGACTTTCAATTCAAAGATATAGAAAACCATGCAATTAGGTTTTCAAAAAGTGAAACCCTAATAGTATTAATTATCTAATTAAAAATTAAAAGAAATATTTTATTTTCAATTTCACTTAAAGCAATGCACAACTCAATTTTATAATATAAAAATAAAGTCATAATTGAAAATGCATGAGAATATTTCAATTTAAATAAATCAATTAATCATGCAACTTAAAGTAATGCTTAATAATTTAATTTGCACAATTAATTACAATTATTGGATTTAATATTTATTAAATGTCAATTATTAAATTAAGACTTAATAATTAAATTAATTAATTAAATATAGGTATTTAATTAATATTTAATTATTAAATAACCATATATTTAATATATCAATGTTTTAACCTTATCAAAGGTGCAATTATTAACATTAATATTTACCATAATTAATCATTAAATAAAACAAGCCAAAATCATCATTAATCCAACTGAAAACCATCTAAACAGAAAAACCACTAAAATAGAAACACAAGCACACGCAGAAAGGCTCACGAATCCACCTCACTTGACAGATTCATATAGGATAGTCAGCCAGATTCTTGTCCATTTCTAGGACAAAACAAGGGTTTAGGGTAGGGATTTAAGCCTGAATATTATCTCCCCTCTCTTACCATTGATACATTGCAATAGGGCACACTCACTCCTGCCAATTCAGGGAAGACATAGCCCGATACCTGCAAACCTGTCATCACAAAGACAAACATATAATATAATAAATAATGGTTGAGATCAATTTATCATGTGGATCTTGCCAAAGAAAGTAACTACGAATTTGTCCCATACCATACCAAATACGCCAAACATTAATGCAAAACATACAAATGATCCAAGTGCATACAGATATAGGGTCAGTATTATTAGAAAACCATAATCAAAATGACATCATAACATATACATAACCATCCTGAAATAGTCATAAACCACATGTAAATAGAAGATATAGCACAACTAACCAATGGATCAATAATATAATGAAAAGTAAAACACGAATATCCTCAAAACCAACTGAAATAACCAACACATACATGAAAAGGCCTAAAAGAGTTTGGCAACTGAAACAAAAAAGAAAACTATGGGGTGGGTATTATAGGTGAATTTGGAAATTTTCATGCCACACACCAACGAATCTCACTAACCATGTGATTAGTTTGTCTACTCAAAGGAGTGTATCTCTGTTGATATTTTTCTTAGGTACTTTAATTTTTTCATATTTCTATGTGGTGTTATTTGTCATGTCTTGAAGTCTTATTGTGTCATTCGTATTGAATTGTGATCTATCATTTTTTTTAAATTGAGGCTTGTCACTTTTGCTCACTTTTTTTGTCAAGTATTTCAAAGCATTTATGACCTTGTCTAATTTATACTCATCTTTGTTTTGTTTTGGAACTCTAGGATTATATAGTTTGACATCATCTCTTCTTCCCACTTTACTAGTTTATTTTCTATTGTGATGGTTTCTTTACATGCATCTTATAAAGTGTGGGGATTCCTACATCATATTTCATAGTTAGTCTCACTCTCAAAGGCATCCATATAAAATACTAAGAAAAACTCATCAACTGGCTTCATATGTGAAGGAACTCTGTTAAGTAGTTTATGAAACTACTTATTGAATGCAACTACTGATTCATTATATCCCTTTTTTACATTTTTTTAAACTCATGCAAGGCAAATGAAGGGTCATTGTGATCTCCATATTATTCAAGGTAAACCCTTTTGAAATCTATCCACCTTCTAATGGATGCATCTAGTAACCCCTTAAACCATTCTCTAGCATCATTAATTAAGGATTGTACAAATAACTTCATATAAATATCTTCATGTGATATTATTGATCATTCTTCTCACCATTTGTTCTTTAGATCATTCTTTCCTCAAAGGGTTCCTGTTGAGCAAATATGCAGAGGTAATCAATGAGGAATGCTTCAGAACGAGTATTTTAGTGTAACATTATTCATGCTACATCGACATGGTCGTGCAGTGCTTTAGCGGGACCAAAAGATGGACTTCAGTGAGGCTTGTCTATGGTCTCACTAAAATCCTAAATAGATTGTTCATCAGGATTCAAGGTTAGATATCAACACAACAAGTTGGGGTTCTTGTCGATGGTTGTTATCGACGTAGCTATGACTATTAGAGGAGAGGAAAAATTGGTGTCTAATATTCCGATGGGATGTCATTAGTGTAATTCACCTCGATGATTCTCTTCATTGGTGATTAAAAGGGACAAAATCTTACAGGATGACATGCTAATGGGTTACATTGGCGAGATGTTTTTTGATAGGAGGGTTAAATGTCATCAATAGAGGTCTTTCTGATGTCGATTGTTATCAATGTTTTTGAGATGATCAATTTGTGATGTTTGATAGTTTATTCTATGTCGATGAATCTTATCAGGGGAGCTCACCCACGGTCTTTCCAAATTCACTGAGTTCCATTTTAAAGTAAGATCTTCATTGACAAAACTTCTCGGGCCTTCTCTAATGGTCATTATTTTGTAACCACAACTCAATAAATTCTATATAAATGTTTGGTTATTAAGGAAGCTTTTATCAATAAATAACATGATTATTTTGGTCACTAAAAGATACAGGGATTCATTAGATGAGATTTTGTTGATAAGGAATGAGAAGAGGTCGGTCACATTTACTCTTTTAGCCACTTTCAGTGACTTTTCTTCCCTTATCAAAAATTTCAACAACACCATTACTGCAGTATGATCTCTAGCAGATTCACCCATCACCTCATGACCATTATGGATTGGTCGTGAGTCACTTCTAAACACCATCAAAGGATAAACATTGTGTGCTTGCAGAGGGATGGCTTTTCATTTTGTTGTAGCTTGGGTATCTATTGTTTAGCTCTCTTTGTCACTTCAGTGTTCAACTTCCAGTTCAAATTTCCTTCTAATCTGATCTTTTGGTAACTCGACCCTAGCCAAGGTTTGAATTTCAAGTATGAAGTATAAGTTATGACTGACCTATAAAGGCAAAGTTTGTATATTTTCCTAAAATCTTCTCCTAAATTCTATTATAGATTTCTTTCTAGTTTGTAGTTGTAATTTTTCCTTGCCTAATTCAACAAAGGTATTTTACCTATCCTAAGTGCATATATTTTGTGTAAATCTTATCTTTTACCTGCATATTTACATGTATTTCATCATCTAAAGTCTTCCTTATTGTGTAAATTTTATTGATCAATCCTATTCAGTAAATATTTGTATTCCTTATAGGATTGAATCCAATTTCTTTCTTTCATGTTAGATTGAGGTTGATAGATATTTAGGTAGTGTATTTATATGATTTTGTTGAATCAAGATCAGTCTCAGGAAGGAGGAAATAAAAACATTGAATTTGGTGCATCACTACATTTTCCTTTCTCTATTTACCTTTCAACATCTCCTTCTCCCTTTTCCCTCAAAGCAGTAGTTTAGGTGCATCATGATTGTACAGGAAGTCAGCCTTCTTCAAAGATTCAATATCATTGATCAAGTACCACATTGAGAGATTATTTCCATGTTTCAAAAGGTTTCCTAGGTCGCTAACCACCATATAGGAAAGGGTGCAAACTTTTGTGTTAACAATTTTTGGCACACCTGGTGGGACAAGATTTAAATTTTTTTCTAGAAGACCTGCTGGTTGGAAAGTGTCAAACAAAGAACTTCAACATTCATGCTAGGAAACTAGTGCTTCTCTTAGCATCTCAGCCTTCAAAAGGCTCACATTCAAGAACTTGGCGACTCCATCTCTACCTTTTGGTTCTCAAACCAGACTTGCTACAATCTATGCCCAGAATTCAAACAAGAGCATCTTATAGAGGTAATTTCCAGTTTGTTCAACTCTCATCTTCAAGTTATAAAAGAAAAATAAATAGACTCTCTCTATCACTAGTTAGGAGTTAAGAAGCAACACCACCTAGGTCTCTTTCTACTCATCATATGGTAATATCACAACTTAGGATTCCATCCACTCATTTGAATAGACAATTGTTTCACATGGTTGTCCCTAGGAATCAAGTCTTTTCTACCTTTAATGGTGGAAATCCCCTCATACTAGCTCAAAGAAATGACATACTAGTATCCGCACTAAAATTTTTACCAGAATTCACTGGTGAAACTTCAATTTCCCCCATAGAGAATATTCAAGAAGTTTCAAATGACTGTAATATTCATGGTGTCATAGAGGATGATGTTTCTGTTATACTTTTGGCATCATCATTAAAAGGAAAATCTTTTCAGTGGTATGAGTTAGATGAAAGGGTATACAAACATTTTTAAGACAAAAGGTATCATTTATCAACTTTAGAGAAATTGACTACCATCAAGAGAGCACCCCATGTGTACAAGACAAATTTTAATTATAGATTTTAGAAGACATGGTATAGAATTCCTTCTTCGATGAAGCCATCTCCTAGTAATTCTTTCTTGTATTATCTCAGAGCTTTCAACAATAAAATATCCACTACATTAAATACAATGGGTGTGGATACTTTTCCAGCTACATATGATATAGAAATAAAGGATGAAAATTATCTGATACAAGGTGGGAAGTTAGCTTCGAGGCCACCAATTCCTTTATATCTAGATATGCCTACACATTAACCCGCAGTGGCTCCTATGCCTACTACTGCTACAAGTCAGCCTCTTATTGTTGTTCCATAATATTTTACATCCTCAAATAATAAAGTTGAAACCATGATGGAAACCATGATACAAAAGATGCAAGGTTTGGACCTTGGATTGCAGAACATAAAGCAAGAGGTTGGCCATCAAAGTTCAACAATGAAAAATATGATGCAATAGAAAAAAATCCACTAAACATGATTTTAATCTCAGATTGCAAAATATTGGAAACAAGGTGGTGACTATAGAAAGATAGAAAGCTCAAGGTAGTAGGCCTTATTAGCCTCACACTCGAAATTATTTATTCAATAGACCACACAAAAAGGAAAATTTTTATGGGGCCCAAATAGTGCTTTCAATAATGCACCCCCTATAGCCCCAAATCAGACCAAGGATGATGTAGGAGCATCCTTAGATCATTGGAAATCTCACATAACCCCAAAAAAAATTCCCTTTTTCAGTTTGTTCTTAGTTTAGTTTCTGTTAGCAATTTTGAGTTTCTAGTATAGTATTCCTTGGTTTTGGATTGTTAGCTACTGCAATCAAAAGGGTTTGTTCTGGACATCATGGTTTACCTATGTCTAGGATCATACCTCATTTGGATACTTCAGTGTGGAGATAGTAAGGATTCATGGTTAGTTATGTATATTCTTCATGTTTTAATGGTCAATTGAGTTTTCCTATCTCGTGAATTATTTTCCTGATCAATGAAGCTTGGTGACTCATATCCTGATATTCCCTTATCTTTGGATGATGTCTCCCTTGGATCGCACATCATTTCTACATCTTGGTCTTGGATCTTTATGATTTGGGTCTTGACATATATTGTTGTATTACATTTTCTTATTCTGGGAAAATGTAATTGATCTGGCTGACTTATGAGCTGCCAAGGCTCTATATATTGAGGCTCTTGATCTTTGTTAGGGGAAGTTCTCAGGAGATAACCTTGGATGGTTAGAATTAGGGTCTAGGTGTATCTTTATGTTGTAATTAGACATTTATGCTGAAATTTTATAATTTGCATGTTGCAGGTGAATGTGATGTAAATACTTGATTCTATGATAATGTGAAGATCTGTTATAACATGTTGATTGTCTATTCTTGTTTTTTAGTTAGTTGTTTCTATTGTGCTGTCTCGTGCTACATGGTTGGACCATATCCACTGGGTAAACTCTGGACATAACTTCATCAAGTGGTATCAGAGCAAGGTTGATAATCCTGTGTTAGAAAATGGATTTTATGAGCTTACAAAGCCCTAGTTGAATCTGTTGTGAGGTGGCAGAGTGTATATATGACTTGCAATTTTGGAGTACTTACACAAGGGTATTACTGAGGATATTTTTTTCTATTTGAGAACTTTGTTATATTTGTTGAGGTATCCCATTGGTGAAAAAATCGCCGAGTTGGAAACAGGTTGAAAGTGTGTCTAATAGATCCTCAAGTGAGAGACAATTATCACCTTGTAATTAGATCATCAAAGCTGAGGTAGTTGCACCTAAGGATTGGAAAGATGTCACCTAGAAGGATGAACCTTAGAAGGCTAAAAAAATAATGGAGGAATTTAGAAATGAGATGAAGAATGAGATAAAAATGTGTTGACTAGATTAAAAAGGAATCCCAAGACTAAAGAATAATATGAGGAATTTATTGAAGATATTGAGACTGTAGATGCTGAGATCCTTGTAGATGAAGAAAGATTGTTGAGGGATATGGCACAAGTAAGTAAATTCATAGGATGGATATTTATACTTTCATTGGTTTACTGCATCCTAAGGATTTGATAGATTGGATTGGTGAGCTAGAAGATATCAGAGATCCACAAAGGGTTAGGTTAACATAGACTAAGTTGAAGGGTCATGCTACCTTATGGTAGAAATAATTGCAAAAATATAGAGAGGAACATGGTGAACAAAAAATCACTAGATGGAAGGTGATGGTTGCTAGATTAAAGGCTAAATTTATTCCTGAGGATTATGAATTAGAGTTGTTCAATAAATTGTAGAACCTGAAGAAGAAAGAAATGAGTGTGAAGGAGTACAATGAATACTTTTATAAGATGACTATTATATCTGGACACTCAGAGGTATCTAAGGAGAAGGTTTCTAGGTATGTTAATGGTATGAAATTTAATATTTAGGATGAGCTGAGTATGTTGAATATTTCTACACTGGAGGATGCTTATTAGTATGCATTTATGTTAGAAGAAAAGTTAAAGAGAAGACAAGGTAATCCTAGAGGGAAGTGATGTAGATGCCCTAGGTGGACTTTGAATCAATATTTTCTTGAGGGACTTCACAAGTGTTCCCACAACACCAAACTAAATTCTTCCATAGGATCATTCTCCTTGATCCTAGCCACACCATACTCTATTAGAGTGAACACAATGCCTTATGCCACCATAGGCTCTACATCTTTGTAAACAACTCAAATTCCCTCCAATACATCAATGCCTTCAACAAGTTTTATGTGTTCTTCAACGAACAAGCCCCTTGGCCAACACTGCAACCAAGCAACAATCCCGAGCCCTTCAATGACCAAGCTCCTCAGCCAACATTGCAACTGAGAAACATAACTTCGTCTCAATTAGAGATCTCTATCTTCCACCCCTGCATATCCCTGCATACAAACACATATGGATACATATGGTACAAGGATAGGCTTTGCCCACAAGACACATTCAACATATAAAGTGAGAGAGTATTATGTAATCATTGGAACTTCAAAATAAACAAAGACTGTGTCCTCACATGCAGAGAAAAGATTGTTTGCAAGGAATTATTGTCTATTGTCTCAAAAAATTTATTACATCTATTTCTTTGACCACAAATACCTTCCCCTAATTCCTATGACTCCTCTCTCCCACAAGACACTCCTCTCTCTCCTCAAACTCACACTCATACATTACAAATAACCTTTACTAAGATGTTTTACTATTACAACTTCTCTATCAAACTGTTTGCAACCAGTTTATAACGGTTATAGTTTAGTTTGTTATTTATATTTATTATCTAGTTGACAACATGGCCGTCAACTTTGACAAATTTCACCCTTTATGAATTTAATCAGCCTTTCAAGGCTTTTAGGAATCCCATCCTAATTCTAAACACCTTAAACCATCACTTAAGCCTTTTAGGCCATATTTTGCCAGCCTAGGCAATATTACATTTTTAGGCACTTTGTGCATTTGACATCACATAATGGATCTATTGGTCAACTTACATACATTATGATCAAAACATCATTTAAAGACCAAATATGGTCTTATTAAATTCAAATCACCCTTTATGGCCATGATTGTCTTAAACTCCCCACTAGGATCTATCAGTGACCCTAGTGCACCTTTGTGCCCTTGGTGCTCCTGCACCAGGAAGGAAAAGAAAGAAAGTGGCAATGGAAAAGAGAACTAGAAAACCATTGAGGTAGAGCTTGATCATAGGAAACTTAGGAGAGGGAATGGTAGAAAGGAATTAAAAGGTACTTATTTTAAGTGTGGTTGCATAGGACAAAGATTTTCAATTTTTTGAAGGATCTAGTTAGAACTTGGGTAGATAGAATATTGTGGCACATGAGAAGTAGGATACTGATGAACTTGTGGAAAATGAAGTAGAATATGAGATAGGAGAATCTCTTATGCTTAGGATAATTATGTTGAGTGAGAAAGAACCCAAGCCTTTACAAAGGAGGAATTTGTTTAGGACTGTTTTAAAAAATCAGGAGGTAAATATTGTAAAGTTGTCATGGATGGTGGTAATAATAAGAATATGGTTTCATATGAGGTGGTGAAAAATATTGGCTTGAAGAGGTTTAAACATCCTTGTCCTTATGGGATAAGTTGGTTTTTAGATGAGCATATGGTGGAGGCGAAGGAGAAATGTTTGGTCAACTTTAGCTTTGGACCTTGTAGAAATGAGGTATTATGTGATGTGGTATCTATTCATGCTTGTAATGTTCTATTGGGAAGACCTTGGAAATTTGATAGGGGATATATTCATGATTGCAGAAGAAATATGGTCACAATAGAGAAGGAAGGATTTTTTTTACTTTGGTTCCCTTGAAGGAGGCAGAGGGGAGAAGTGAAAGGAATCTAAGCATGGCAAAGAGTTACTATTTAGAGTAGTGGATACAAAGGTTGGTAAGAATTAGAAGAAGGATCTTGAAGATAGACCTGAGAACAAGTTGAAGGGTAAAGTGAAGCAACATAAGACCTTGGTTGTTGATTAGATGAAGGCTTGTAGAAAAAGTAATTTAGTTGTATGAAGGAAGTTAGTTAGCGGTAGGAAATCATCTACAGATGTGAGGTATGATAGAGAAAGTGAAGAGTAGAATAAGTGGATAGGTCTGACAAAACATAGAGTATAAGTGTAGAGCAAGAGAGTTACAGATAAGGAGGATATTTGGATAAAGAATGTGCATGGGATTTATGCCCCACATCTTGTCAAATGTTCATAAGTTTCCCTTATGGAACATTTTATTCTTACCAAGATTATCTAATGAAAGAGAATACTTGGGTTGTTTGAAATTTTGCATCACCAACAAATATTTCCCTTTTTAGTTTGTTCTTAGTTTAGTTTTATGTTAGTAGTTGTGTGTTTTTGGTAGTGTTCCTTGGTTTTGGATAGTTAGCTTCTAAGATAAAATGGGTTTGTTCTGGACATCATGGTTCACCCATGTCTGGGATTAAACCTCATTTGGATACATTTTTGTGGAGATATTAAGGATTTATGGTCAGTTATGTATGTTCTTCATGTTCTAACGACCAACTGAGGTTTTTCAATCTCATGAAGTATTTTCCCGATTAACAAATCTTGGTGATTCATATCTCGATATTCTTGGATCTTTGGATGACGTATCTCTTGGATCGTGCATCATTCTACATATTGGCATTGAGATATTTATGATTTTAGACTTGACCTATGATGAGCCTCTTTAAAGGCCATCTTTTCAAATGCTTTTTATTTTCTTTCCAGTAGTTTACTTGCAAAACAAACACTTAAGCTTATGGTTTTATATGTATATTTTGTATATGTAAGGACATAAGTATTAAAGTGGATGATAAGGGAGCATATTATATTTCCTTGGCACTGATGGATAAAATGATAAGATGTAGTAGTTATATGCTAATGAATTATCCTCTTTCCTCTGCTATGTATGTGGGTAGTTTCCTTCCTGTAGCCATGTGCCTTGCAAGAGTATTAATTGGAACCTACCACTTCTTTCCTGATATTAATGATGAAAATATATATGTCTCGAAGGTTGTGTGTGCATTAATCATGTTGCAGGGATCAGTCGTGGTGAATTAAAGATCAACATCATGATGCTGAAGAAGTCAAAAGCCATCCGTTGCTGCAAAGACGACATCATGTCGAAGAGGTCGAGAAAGCGGTTGAAGTAAGTTAAGGCATTGCTGCAAGATATTTGTAGGAAGAACAAGTCAATTTAGTTTCCTATTAAAGACATCGCATGGATCTAGAGGCTAAACATACTATATTCTAGGAAGAATTATTCTCTATGGCTGATATTTCTGTTATGAAGAATTATGTATCTTTAACGATCCTCATTAATGGAGTGATCTTAGATTTAGGGAGTAGTTGTAGATTTACTTTAAATAAGATTACTATTGTAGCTCTTTGGAGTTAGTCAAGTTAGTTTTTATTTTTTGAATAGAATTTGATACAATTGTAATACTATTTTATTTTATCCAAGTGTATTTTTCATGAATGGATAGAATGCACAAGTTGAGTTCAATTATGTTATCTTGATTGTGTTTCTATTCACTCATCCAAGGGGGACCAATTAGTGAGTGAATTCCCTTGTTAGAGTAGAAATCATTTCCATGTTTTTAGAGAAGTAAAATAGAACTCTGTTGTTCCTGCAGCCACTAGTAACAAAACTAGTAGATTGTTCTTGCAGCATAGGCGGATAGAGTAGTTCTTATCTGTAATTACTATTTTCCTAGAGTAAGAGCATTTATTTGAGTTAGCATAGATTTCTTGAAGCTTAATGCATTTTAATTTCATAGGTTTAGCCATGAGAACCAGGAGAGTTGGAAGCATATACTTTGCAGATGCCATTCCAAGTTTACGTCCCTAGTCGATAATTAAATGAGACTGAATAATCCAATTAGCAGCCATTTAGGGTGTCCAATCCTAAAATAAGCAATCTAATGATATGGGTTTCTAAGAAAATTGTTTATCCTAGCATTTATGGTGCCACTGCTAGGGATGGTGTTAGTTCAAACTTACTTTGGTGTTCATGTTCCCAGTTTTCATAATTTAGGACTGAGTTTCAAGTAATCATTTTATGCATAGAAGAATAGACCCTCGTAGGATATTCCTTCCTCACAATAACCAGGTTGAACCATTTGATATTTTTAATCCTGAGCCAGAGGAACCCTGAGTTGAGAGTGAAGAAGAAAACCCATTTGAAAATCCATTTTTTGATGCCCAAGGAGAAATATCTTTGTCGTCATCCTCTGAAGGATCACTACATTTACATGACCTATTTGACAAACCTGGGTATCAAGACAACCCTTTAGCCCTTGTTATCTATCAACCATAATAGCCAGGTCTTCTCCCAAGGATGGCTCAACCTACCTTTCCTTTCCCCATTCCTCCTTAGCATGGTAATCATAATCTAAAGAAAATACCTACCTTCGCACTCCCAAAATTTTATGGCCTCATCACTGAAGACCTTGAAACCTTCCTTTTTGTGTTTTATATCCTCTATAGGAGCTATGATTACACAACTGACGCCCATAAGCTGAAATTGTTTCCATCTACTCTTAAGGAGTCTTCTCTAAGGTGGTTCATGGGGCTAGGAGCTAATGCTATAGCAGATTGGGATGCCATGAGAAACATGTTTCTTTCCAAATATAAGGAGTACTATAGGGGTCAAGATTTAAAAGGGGATGAAATTTTCAAAATGTCTCAAAAGGAGGATGAGACCTTGGAGGATTATGTCTCAAGTTTTACGTTCAACCAGTAGTGGAATACCCAGCATCAATTGAACGAGGAGTCCCAAAAGCATATTTTTCTAAAAGGTGTAAATGATGGGAGTATAGAAGCTTTGGACCTTATGGCTGGTGGAGACATCACTCAAAAGAACTGGGCTGATATAAAGAACATATGCCTAAACTATTCAAGGGATACTGTGAAGAAAGGGAAAGGAATAAGAGACTTGCCTCATAAATCCAATGGTTCAAGAGTATCTAAATTGGAGTTTTCCAATCTTTTGTCTAACTTTAAGCAGGACATCATCAATGATGTTGCTACTCAGCTGGACAATATGCAAGCATGAAGGAAGAAGGAGGATGCAAAAGCTATGCTGGCTGAATTCTGCTCTCACTGTAGAGAGAAGAAAAGGAACTATAAGTGCAAAATATTTATGTCTGTGGACACTAATTCAATTCCCACAAAGTTTAAAGCTATAGATGAGGAGAATGGTGAGGTTTTCTATGTTGCTCAAAGGCGACCATGGGCTCAAAGATAAGGTATGCCTCAAGACCCCCTAAATAACTTTGGTTATAATAATAGTAGTCAATGGAAAAGCTAGAACCCTCAAAATTTTGTCCCTCAAGGATAGAATTGGAATTATAACTGATCTAACCAACAACCACAGTATAACCAAAAGTATCAGCAACAGCCTCCATGCAACCCATACCAACAACAATTTAACCAATATCAGCAACCACAACAAAATAACCAATGGCAACCACATGGTAACTGGAAACATCAACCTCAGTGGGGACCCAATCAACCACCTTAGAAACAAGATATTATGCCTCCACCACCTGTAGCCAGTAATAATCCTCAGAAGCCTACACAACTGCCTATGCAACCAACTCCAAATCCTAATAACAAGCAACAAGCTTACTGCTTGCAAGTGAATGATATTCACTTAAGATCTGGAACAAAATTATCTACACCTAAGGAGCCTATAATAACTAAATTTTCTGACACTGAGGAAATAACTAAGAATCAACCCACTGCTTCTCCACCTGTTTTGCAACCTACTCCAGTTTTGAAAAATCCACCTTATCCACCGAGATTGGTTCAAACAACACCCTCAAAAGAAAAACCTATTGTAGCTGATTTGATTGACCAACTCAAACAAATGACTATCCAAATACCTATGTTAGATGCCCTAAAAAAATTCCCATCTATAATAAATAAATCAAGGAAGCCTGTATCAAACACCCTGGTATACAGAGGAAAGATCCTGACACTGTCCATGTTCTTGGGCAACTTTCTGATCTCATGCTCAGTAAAGTATTGATTCCTAAATACTCTGATCCATGTAGCCCAGTGGTTACCATTCATATTAATGGTATCTAAATACAAAATGTCTTGATTGATTTAGGGGAATCCATCAATGTGATGAGTATGGAAGTTTTGTTAAGACTTAGTATCATTGGTTTAAGGGAAACACCTACAAAACTCTAGTTAGCTGATAATTCCACAGTGAAGCCAGATGGCATGGTGGAGGAAATCTTTGTCACACTTGATTCCTTGGATTACCCCTCATATTTCATAATCTTGTCCCCCAAAGCCACACTAGGAGGATATCCATTAATCTTAGGAAGGCCTTGGCTAGCCATAGCAGATGCTTCAATTGCATGTCACTCAAGAAAAATGACAATATCTGATGGGATCCATACCAAGAAATTAACCCTATACTCTCCATCCAAGCTCCAAGCTGAACTTGACCAAGTTATCTGGCCAGACCTAGGTGATGCTACCCTTGAGGCAAAATCTATGCAACAACTCATGGTTATTGGCAGAGATCCATTTATGGTATCCCAAGAGGAAGATGACATAATAGTGGCAATTCTTACCAATCAGTATGGCTCTGATGCATCCTCTTGTCATGTCCCAAACTATTCCCTCCAAACTATACTGCCCAAGAAGAACCCACCTAAGCTTCCTTCAGCACTTGATTATCTTCATACCTTATTACCACATGAGATCAAGTCACCCTCATTTGCAAAATTTATGATGCAGGATAAAGTTAAAAGAGTATAAATTGCCTTAGGAAAAGAATTTAATGTCAATAAGACCCTCACCAAGTCTCAGATGGCTAGTCTTATCCAACTGTTGAAAGACATACATCAAGTCTTTGCATGGGACTATATTGATATGAAGGGGTTGGACCAAAAGCTTTGTACCCATAAGATTTATATCATCCATGAGTCTAGGCCAATTAGACAAGCCCAAGGGAGAATTAACCCTACTCTGAGAGATATAGTGAAGACCAAGTTATAAAAAATCCTTAAAGCTGGCTTTATATATCCAATTTATGACAGCCAGTGGGTCTCTCCTTTAGTTATTGTTCATGTTGAGGTTTAGAATTGTCACTCCAACTTAGGCATTAGGGTCGTATGAAAATTCTATCCTAACAATGGAAACCTTCTTTAGCTATGGTAGACAATGTTTGAGAAGGAGTCTCCAGATTCTAGGCCGGTTCCTATTGAATTTGGGTATCAATTTTATACTATCTTCTCCTGATTTTGGGAGGGAAAGAGAGAAACTCTAACTAAAATTGCATGAATAAAACTTGAAAAGGTGATACACCAAATAGATGCAGATCTCTCAAAGCTTCAAACTAACACTCACTTATCATACCCTAATGATCTCTGCAATATCACACACTACCCAATACATAGGCTAATTAGAAGGTCACTACTAGGGTTTAACCACAAATAGAAATCTTACTATCAACAACATGTATATTCTACAAAAGGATTATATTCTGTAATCTAGAATAAAAAATGATACACTTCACTAATCCATGCTACAGATGTATTACACTTGAATGCAAAAAATTGAATAGGATTGAACATATGATCACCACAAGATGTATGAAAAATGGGGCAACTATATTCTTTTCAAAATATGTATGCAGTTACATGAATGAATCTCAAATGGAAAGGAATACAAGCATCCTCTTGCACAAAATTGATATCACAAACATGAACCAACAATGGATACAAAACATAAAAAGATAGCTATAGGAACAAGAAGTTCACTAAAAACTCTTCTCTCTACAATCTTGGATCCCAAAATATGGAGCTAAGGATCCACTATATAGCCCACATGGCTTAATTTTTTAAAATATTTCCCCCCCAAAAGCCCTCCATAATAGAAAATTACTAAGCTATATGGCCTAACAAGTGCCCTAAATCAAGCCCTAAGTCTCGTTCCCCTAAAGTTGGTAGATATAAAAATACTTCTTTCTAGACATACTACCAACTTTATTACATATCATTCATAATGCATAAACTCGAAAACATAACCCAAAATGCATACATAACCCGACATCATAAAAAAAACCTAACTCCACTAAGCCTGCAGTAAAGCTTAACCCTACTTAGCTGACACCATACTATGGAAGTAGATGTAACTCCAACTTGACATTTGACCACAGCTCACCATCAACATGATTACTCCTGTTGAGAAGACAGTTTTTTGTATTTTGTGGCATAAAAAGGTACCATCATGGCACTGTAGAGGGAATGTTGATGCATTGAGACTATCATGGTATTTACTCCATCTGTCAGTGGACTTCAAACTTGGGTAAAACATAATGCACAGTGTCTATTGGTTTCATTTGTATCTAGGGTTTTCTTCTCTCTGTGGCACTTCCATGTTGATTCTGGAAACCATTATTATTGGCAAAGTATCCACTTACATTCTATGAAGAAGCTCAAGATTCTTGAGCTTTATGGGAAAAGAGACTGAGTTTTACTTCACCATAACACATAGCATCTTCTATTAGTTTTTTCTTCAATATTGCTGGAGTTTTGCAGTTTCTCTTTTGCTTGAACTTAGGTTTTAACAATGCGCAAACTCCAACTGAGGATATGTTAGAATAACTCGGACTTGGAGAGTTTAAATGCCATAACAAATGGCGCCACCATGTTTTCTTTAAACTTGGGGTTTTGAAGTCAATATTTCGAACAACCACTGTAAGTTCAAAATGAACTTAAACTGTGTTTAAGAGATGTTGAGCTACCCATGAGATTCAACTTTGAACTAAGGATATCTCACCCATAGCTTCATATTCATCCCTAGTTCATAGTGCATGAATGAAGCTAGAAGTAAATGCACTGCTTACCCGTGTCCATCACTGCTTGCATCTTTAAGGAATTTGAACTTCACTCCTCTGCTTGGTCTTTCCTCACGACACTTGGCTTCTTCAGATAAGTAATCCTTCTTTTATTTACTGCATTTTTATTGTGGAAAAGAGGCATTGTTGTAGCTGATAGTAATGAGGTTTCTTTTTTGCTTTGTTTATTTTTGACTCCTCCATTGTAGCATGACAATACCACTAGATTTTAGGCTTTGTTGTTACTTGAGTTGTTTGTTGTTACTTGAGTTGCTTGAATAACAATAAAACAATGATACCCACATGGCTTTTGTTGAAAATATGTAAGTGAACTTGCAGATTTGCAAGTTAAATGCTTGTCTAGATTTGTAATGAAACACGGGTTTCATGACTATTTTTTAAATGCTCAAAAGAACACCATTTCAATTGTCTTCGAACACAATACTGAAGTAAGCATAAAAATGCTCCTTTGTCGAGGCTGAACATTCATTCTTTGAACTGTCTGAAAAAAATGCACAAGATCTTTTTCTAGTATGCTTATAATGTTAAAAAACACATATTTAGCTTCACTGATAATAGTATGAGCATTTTATAAAAGATGGAAACACAAAATTTTTAAAATATTATGAAAATGTTATTTTTCTTTCAATGCAGAAAGACACTGTTTCTTTAAAAATGCATATGAGATAGTACCCATGGGGTTCGAGCACGGGCTCGTGACTCCCATGGGCCATACTCAAACTGGGAACCCTAACTGGCATGTATGTTCCATTATCATGAATGAATACCCTGCAATGTATGAACATTATCTTTTAATACAACAGTATAAAATATATTTGTTTAAATACCTTGCATGAAGATATCTTCTTGAAACTTTGTCTGAAGACAAGAAGCTGTATTCTTTCAGAATCATTATAATAGCATCTGATGAACATTTTGGATGGATAATCTCTGGTATTCTACCCATAATGTCTATCTTCTGTGTATGTTCATTTAATGAAAGCATAAAAACATACTGGTATTGAAACTCTTGATCTCTATTTATTTTTAGTAATTGACACTTCTTGTTATGCATCTTTCACTTAGCAAATCCAACTATTTAATAAACATAACCTCATATCATAGAAAATATGATCAATCACTAGGCATATGGTTTCAACATGGATCTTCAGAAATGAACTCTTGTACCTTTTCTACATTTGGCATACTTACTGTAACAACATCTTTTGAACCTTTCTCACTTGTACAATAACAGTGAACCTCCCATTCTTGCAATTCTGCATTTTAGTGTAATAAGGATCCTTATTTGCTCATGTGTCTCCTGTAGCATCACTTGCATCCTTTCATGTATTTTCATCTTTTCTCCCTTATGCATGTGAGCAGTAACCTTCTGAGATGTAAACAATCTTTCTTGCATGTAATGGCTCATGTGAAGTTCGAGCATGGGCTCGTGACATCCATTGTATTTCCTTTTTTGCTTCCTGCATTTAGTTACACATCCACCTATTTGCACACATATCACTAATCAATCTGTTAGGTCAGTAGATAAAATGACTCAATTAATGTTTGTGGGTGAGTGTCATCCAGGATGACACTCATTCATAAATATTGGTTGATTTATTTGCATTTGTAGAATTAACAGGTTGATCAAATTCTAAAAAAGGTTTCTCAGACAGGAATACTAAATCCCTTTCATTCAGATATCTGATTATAAAGACAAGAACAACATGCATCAAAGTGACTATAAATAGCAAAAGGTTTCATGTTTAGAACAAGTCCCTTTAATACTATATTTCAGATATTGTGGATACATGTTTTCTTGTTACATTGATTTCATCATATTGATATGCATAATTAGAAAAATTGATTGTATAAAGTTTGTGTTCTATTTATTGCTTAGATCCAACTGGATCTAACACCCCCTTTTCCTCTCATATTGATGCAGGTTGAACCCTAAAAGACCTAAATGCAAATTAAGACACAGACTATGGAGACCTAGGACCTGACATACAACCAACAAGCAACCAACCACAAGGCAATGCATGCGACCCCTACTCCATACTTCTATCATGCTTTCTATTCTGAAATGTACTATTTACTTGATATGAAAAGAAATATGAAAAGACACTTGTATATTACATTCAATTTGAATGCACAATGTTATTGACCAATTATAAATTTGAAATTCTGAAATGTGATCAATTCTTAGGGTACAAATGATAACTTTTAACAATGAATGTAATGACAAAATGTTGATTAATAATATCTGAAGGATAGTATCAATTGGACTCTTCTAAAAATGCAATTTTTTCCTATTTGTGGTAAATTTGATGCATGCTTGTAAATTAGGGTAACAGTTCCAAAAAAGGGGGGAAATGGAGAGTTTGTGTGGACTATAGGGAGCTCAACAAAGCCACTAAGAAAGACCACTTTCCATTACCTTTCATTGACCAAGTACTTAACAACATTGCTGGTAAAAAGTATTTTTCATTTTTAGATGGCTTCAGTGGCTACAACCAAATCTAGATAGCACCTGAAGATTAGGATAAGACAACGTTCACTTGTCCATGGGGAATATTTGCTTATTCTATCTTTCCATTTGGATTGTGCAATGCACCTACTACTTTTGAGTGGGTGGTATATATAGAACTACATTTGAGGAGGCTCATGCTAACTTAGAGAAAGTTCTTAAAAGATATCAAGAATATAAACTCTCCCTTAACAGTGAGAAGTGCTACATGATGATGGAAGAGGGAGTTGTCTTAGGGCATTACCTCTCATCCTTTGGCATCCAGGTTGATCTTGCAAAGATTGCAGTCATCACTACGCTTCCAAACCAGTCAGGGAGAAGGATGTCAGGATTTTTCTTGGTCATGTTTGATACTACAGAAGATTCATTAAGAAATTTAGCCAACTTTCAGCCCCATTGTATACCCTGTTGAAGAAAGAAGTTGAATTTGAATGGATAACTGATTGTGAACTGTCATTTCAGCAGTTAAAAGATGTTCTGACTCAAACACCTATTCTTAGAGGACCTGACTAGAAGCTTCCCTTTCATATTCATACTAATGCATCCAAATATGCCATTGGGGTAGTGCTAGGCCAAAATAAAGGTACAGTTGAGCATGCTATTTCTTATATTAGTAAGAACCTACAAGGTGTTGAACTGAACTATATTGTTACTGAAAAGGAATTACTAGTAGTAATCTATGCACTTAATAAATTCAGACATTATATTACTGGTTATGAATTCTTTGTATACACTGATCATTCAACAATCAAATACTTAATGAACAAGCCTGCCATATTTGGTAGGTTAGCAAGATGGTTACTCCTCATGTAGGAGTTTGATGTAACAATCATTGATAAACTAGGTAAGGCTAATGTGGTGGCTGATTTCTTATCTAGATTACAAGTTCCAGATGATCCTATAGCAATTGATGACAACTTCCCTAATGAGCATCTCTTCTCTATTGACACTTACAACCCATGGTATGCTGATATCATGAACTACCTTGCTACATGAAGGACACCACCTCATTTCTCGCCAAGAGAGCGTAGACTTCTGGTTGAGAAAAGCTTCAAGTTTTCATGGATCTCAAGATTTATGTTTTACACAGGTCTTGATAAGGTCACTTGAAGATGTGTTCATGACAATGAGACTTATGACATCCTTCGGGTCTGTCATGATGAGTCATGTGGTGGCCACTTTGCATGCAAGAGGACAACATACACGATCTTGACAATAGGCCACTATTGGCCTACCCTACATAAAGATGCAGCTAAGCATGCTAGGCACTATGACTGATGCTAGTGTATGGGGTGCCCAACCAAGTCAGATGAAATGCCCTTGTAGCCTCAGGTGGTGGTGATATCATTTGACAAATGGGGTATCGATTTTGTTGGACCTATCAAGCCATCATCTCACGGTAAGTCATATATTTTAGTATGCACTGATTATGCAACCAAATGGATCAAAGAAAAAGAAATGAGGCACACTAGAGATCATAAGGTAGCAGAATTTCCATATGAATATATCTTTACCAGGTTTGGTGTACCTCGTGAGATAGTAACAGACCAAGGTGCACAGTTTACTTCTAATCTTATTGTTGAGTTGATGCATGAGTACATAGTGAGGCATGGTAAATCTTCCCCATACCATCCTCAGGCCAATGGGAAGGCAGAAATAACAAATAGGGATATTGAATCAATCCTGACTAAAATAGTTATTGTTCACAAGAGGGATTGGGCTACCCGTCTTCCTAAAGCCATTTGGGCTTACGGAACAACTTGGAAAACAACAACTAGTTTTACTCCTTTTGAACTAGTTTATGGAAAATATACATCTATGCCTATTGATTTTTAGAACAAATCTTAGGAAAACACTTGAATTAGACATTAACCTTACCAGGGCACAAGAAGAGAGGCTCCTATAACTTAACAGACTAGATTAGTATCGGAAGTCTGCACTTCACAATACAAAATTGATTCAGAAGTAGTGGAATAAGTGGCATGAGAGATTCATCAAGGACAAGAAATTTTCCATTGGTGATTGGGCTCTTCTCTATGACTCATGCTACCAGCATACCCTAGGAAAATTTCAGACCCAATGGCTAGGACCTTATGAAATAATCTCATTTTTTGATAATGGAGCGGTTCAACTTTCCACCATTGATCATGTGTGCTTCAAAATGCTTGTCAATGGGCATAGCCTCAAGATCTACCACAAGCCCGTAAGTCGCGAAGCCTTCCTACAATAGTTCTAGCACAACAATGACATCAACACTCCTACTATAGCAGCATCTGGGTCTTCGACCCAGGTTTCCACTAATCCTTGATTTTTATCAAAGATTCCATAATAAACATTTCACTTCCTCTAAAATAATTTCTCCACAATAAAATCCACCTCACCTCCTCTCTCTACCATGTTCTTCCATACCATTGTATCACTCCATTAGTGCATGTTACATATCAGAACACTCTTCCTGCAACACTTCATAGTTTAGTGACACATACCTTCATTTGTATATTATTTTATTCATTTTTATTAGAATTAAGTATTCTTTTTCTTTTTCTACTCTTGCACGCCATGGCCTGGTGGGACCCATGCCTTACACTTAGTTGGGGGGAGGGATTATTTAATATTGTTTGCAAATTTTGAAATTAGCATGTAAAGGATGAAAGTTATTTCTCATCTTTTCACGTTGACCGTTGTCATGTGTGAAGCCATCTGTCACCCAGTGATTACATCATCATGATTTGATGTGAAAGTAATTAAAATATTTTAAAATCTGAAGTTCAATTAATGATAGTATTTTTGTGACGTGTTTAGGGTGGCAGACCTTAACACATGCGAAAGTATTTATGAAATATCATTCACTTTTAATTACCTGGAAGTAAATGATATTTTGTACTCCTATTTTCTCGTCTGCAACACTTTGAGTCCATAGCAATTTCCATTTTTTTATCTTTTGTACGCAAATTTCTGTTAATAGAAATGGGAGGAGACCTTCAGTGGCATGAGCCGACAGACCACAAAGTTCTACTTGGAGACCCAGAAACCTATGAAAAGTTTCAAAGGAAAGGGCAGATGGATTACTATCTCAGCTTTAATGGATTTGACAAAGAAATTGATCTACAATTTCTAAACACTCTGAATGATGGGTTTGCAATGGTAAAGGGGTTAAGAATTGAGTTCACAGAGGATGTTGTGGTAGAGGTAACATGAATGCCTGAGGAAGGAGAGAAATGGTCTAAAGATATTGATTTATGCTCAGCTAGGGCATAGTTCACCTTGCATGGTGATCCGCTATTAGACATTGACAAGAAGCAGGGTACCTCAAGGGTATCATTGCCCATGGAGTACATGCAACTAGATACGTTCATCATATCATACTTCACTTGTGAAGGCCATTACAAATATCTCCATGGGCTACATTTCAAGATCTTGAGCACCCTCCGCCATGACGATAGACCAATAAATCTACCTAGCTTTTTATTTAACATTGTGAAAAAGCAAGCTTCTCTAGTTTAATCAGGAAAAGTTTAGTCTGTTCCCCATCATTGTTTAATCAAATTAATAGTAGAAAGGGAGTTAAATAAGCAATTGATTGGGGCTTGGGATGAATTCATAGCAATGGATGAAGTGGTGCCTAGAGTGGTCGGCCCTAGAGGCTAGGGTATAGGAAGAAGGGTTAACACAACGATGGGGGTTTGCAAGGTAGTTCAACGAACAAAGGCCATTCCTGAAGACTCTTCGTCTAAACCTTACCCGTCTAGGAAAAGAGCTTGCAATATTAGTACTCCTATTCCTAATAGGAAGAAAGGCAAAAGCAAGGATACCGATGACATTCGTGACACCTCACCTTTCATGAAAACCAGGTTTGCTTCCAAGAAAGACAAGGGTAAAACCCTAAGATCAAATGAATTAATTCTAGAACAATAGCCACATGGTGATAATGTTAACTTAACATAGCTAATGAATCCTTGCCCTCTTTTGAGGAAGTGACGCCAGAAGAACCTCCTATAGCAACTACGGAGGAGGTGTTCGCCAGCAGGAGGAAACACAAAGATCCTCTTTGCTCTTTCCAAACCCCTGCTAGGAAGAGTACAAGACTTTTTGCCAATGTCAGCAGAGATGACAAGTCTCCTATTCAATTTGTGAATATAGAATCTTTTGAGTCTGTAGAGAAGTCCTCTTCTGAGGAAAAAGTTTAGAAAATTACAGATAGTGACACCATTTCCCACCATAAAAATTTTGAAGCAACAACTGATCCTAATATTGATTATATCCTCATAGACAGTGATAGGAATTCTGAGGAGGCAGAGGAATTTTCTTATGGCTCTGTTGGGAAAGATAATGTTGATAATTTAGACAACCTACCTGATGATGAATTTACTACAATTAATGAGGATGTTGTTGAAAAGGTGTTAGAGCAAGTAAGAAAGGATGGGTTAGATACACTAGCTAAAGTAGTTGAATCTTGTCAAGGGGATAAGGAAATAAAAACTCTTGTTGTGTGGAAAGGGGAGGCTTCCACCCAGAATGAGGTAGTAAAAACCCCTAAGCCTACACCAAGATAGATTGATATCCTTAATCAGGGACCCATGCCACCTCTGGACTTATCTACACCATTAGCTGTAGGGTTGAGCTTGTACCAGAATTTTGTATGGGAAAGGGCACAATGGAATTTAGAAAAGGAAAAGCTGAAAAGAACCATTGATGAGCAAGCTCATCAATTATATCAAAAAACATATCAAATTTTAGTGTTGGAAAGAAGGGTTAAGCATATTACTAAATTGATTCCTGAAGCTATGGCATGCAGGTCACCATCTCTAGTCTATGCTCTGTTCCTCAAGGAACAACTTGTTAATTTTAAGTTAACCAAGATCGTAGAAGGACTAAATCCTTCTATTTCAACACCTCATGAATTCTATGATGCATTTTAGTTAGCTCCCATATCTATAAAAATTTTTTTATGTGAATTGCATTTACATAATCTTGCTGTACCAGCTGACAGGGATTGGAATTCACTATTATATGTGGGAGATGTTCAGTAAAGAGCAGTGATGTCTTGGATGCAGAATGAGATAAGTAGGGAACATCAAGCCTTGACATACAAAAATAATGAAGTAGATACACCTTTGCTGATGAGGCTTGAAGTTCAGCATTCCAAACAAACTCTTCTTGATTGTCTCTCAGTCACTATGAACCCAAGTAGAGCCAACAAGGTCTATCCGGTCAGAGAGAAAGCATATTTAGACTGGGAACAACACTCGTCACAGAATATTGAGACTGCAATCTCTTCTTTTAGGCATAGACAGGTAAGGATGTCACATGATCTGAAGGTTCGTGAACCTCATTCTATATAGAACCTGAATCTTGCCACCCGCCGAGTTCCATGGTATATAATTTTGGGTAGAACACTGCGTAATTACTAGATTCCGTTAAGGTTCCAACCACCTATTCTCCTGCAGCCTTTGTTAGTAGTAAATGAAAGTGAAAAAGAATATGACATGGCTAAAGAAGTGCAAAGGTGGGAAAGACTTCAGAAAAATCATGGGTATTTTATCTATGCTATTGATGAGTCAGGAGAAAAGATTGTGAGTGACCCAAGGCTACAGGCCAAGATATGCAACTTCATGATTCCTGGGGACCAGCAATAGGACAATTGGGGGGAATGATGAGCCTCTTTAAAGGCCATCTTTTCAAATGTTTTTTATTTTCTTTCTAGTAGTTTACTTGCAAAATAGATACTTAAACTTATGGTTATATATGTATATTTTGTATATGTAAGGACATAAGTAGTAAAGTGGATGATAAGGGAACATAGTATATTTGTTTGGAACTAATAGATAAAATGATAAGATGTAGTAGTTATATGCTAATGAATGATCCTATTTCCTATGCTATGTTTGTGGGTAGTTTCCTTCCTGTAGCCGTGTGCCTTGCAAGAGTATTAATTGGAACCTAACACTTCTTTCTTGATATTAATGATGAAAATATGTATATCTCAGAGCTTGTGTGTGCATTAATCATGTTGTAGGGATCAGTCGTGGTGAATTAAAGATCAACATCGTGATGTTGAAGAAGTCAAAAGCCAACCATTGCTACAAAGATGCCATCATGTCGAAGAGGTCAAGCAAGTGGTTGAAGTAAGTTAAGGCGTTGCTGTAAGATCTTCACGGGAAGAACAAATCAATTCAGTTTCTTATTAAAGACAACACGTGGATCTAGAGGCACCACGTACTATATTCTGGGAAGACTTATTCTCTATGGCTGATATTTTTGTTATGAAGCATTATGTATCTATAATGATCCCCATTGATAGAGTGATCTTAGATTTAGGGAGTAGTTGTAGATTTCCTTTAAATAAGATGACTATTGTAACTCTTTGGAGTTAGTCAAGTTAGTTGTTATTTTCTGAATAGAAGTTGATACAATTGTAATACTATTTTATTTTATCCAAGTGTATTTTCCATGAATGAATGGAATGCACAAGTTGAGTTCAATTATGTTATCTTGATTGTGTTTCTTTTCATTCATCCAAGGGGACCCACTTGGTGAGTGAATTCCCTTGTTAGAGTAGAAATCATTTCCATGTTTTTAGAGAAGTAAAATAGATCTTTGTTGTTCCTGCAACCACTAGTAACAGAACTAGTAAACTATTCCTGCAACATAGGTGAATAGAGCAGTTCTTATCCGTAATTACTATTTTCCTAGAGTAAGATCATTTATTTGAGTTAGCATAGATTTCTTGAAGCTTAATGCATTTTAATTTTATAGGTTTAGCCATGAGAACCAAGAGAGTTAGAAGCATATACTTTGTAGATGTCATTACAAGTTTACGTCCCTGGTCGATAATTAAATGAGATTGAATAATCCAATTAGCAACCATTTAGGGTGTCCAATCCTGAAATAAGCACTCTAATGCTATGGGTTTCTAAGACAATTGTTTAGCCTAGAAACCTATATTATTGTATTACATTTTCTTATTCTTGGAAAATGTAATTGATATGGCCAACATATAAATTGTGAAGGGTCTATGTATTAAGGCTCTTGATCTTTATTAGGAGCAGTTCTTAGGAGATAACCTTGGATGGTTAGCATTAGGGTTTAGGTGTAGATTTCTACTATAATTAGGTATGTATACCAAACATTTGTAATCTACATATTGTAGGCCAATGTGATGTAAATACCTAATTCTATGATAATGCGAGGATTTGTTATAGCATGTTGATTTTCTATTCTTATTTCTGAGTTAGTTATTTCTATTGTGTTGACTCGTGTTGCATGGTTGGACCATATAGATTGGGGAAACTCCAACCATGACTGCATCAAAGGCACTTGTTCCCCAAAACAAATTTTTTCAAGAGAAAGAATGGTATCGGCCTGGTAATCAATCTCATGATCAAGGTGCAATATCTCAACCTTTGACTATGCAAGAGGGACAAACAACTTTAGGACAATAATATGATATAAACCATTCCAATGTTGGATATCAAACTTAGATGTACAAAGATGCTTCTTATGCTAATTTTCATAGGATATTTGTGGTACGAACATAGGAAGAAATTATGTTTCAGCCACATATGCCATGACCCCAAGGATACTAGATAGGGCAGCTGTCCCTATCCAAATTTAGAATAAAGAAAAAAGTAACAAGAACCTTGAGGAGTGTAAATTTGTTCCTATATCAATGAAAAGTAGATCATCAACTTCAGCTAACCCTACACAACCCAAAGAGGAGGAAAATCCAACTAATAAAATTAAACCACCTCCCTTTATATCTGTTTGGTCATAGGAGATAAAACATTTCATGACTACATGATGGATTCAGGCACCAATACCTCAGTCATGCTTAAGAGGGTTCGTGATCTTCTAGGAATAAAATAGGAACTAGTGATAAGAGGTTTATCCAGCTAGATGGCACTTCTATAAAGATATTAGTGATTTTGAAGGATTTAAATTTGGCCTTGCATGCATACCCTGGTTGCACTGTCTTGTAAGACATATCAGTCATAGACCTTCCTATGCACTTTTCCATCTACTTGTTTGGGGATTTCACTGCTAAGATAGGTGGGTTGATAGCCTTTGATTGGTCTTACATGTCTTTTTAGAACTAAACATGGAACAAAAACTTTTATATAGGCCAAACCCTTCACCATCAATCATGTATATCATTAGATGCTTAATCCTGGAAACATGAATTGTTCTTTTTATGATGAGGAGGAATAGGGTATTATCCATGAATCCAATACCCTTGTTGAAGGCATACTAGATCTGATTTTGGATGAGTGGGCTACTGATTTTCATGAACTTGATTCATTTAGACATATGGATGAGGTCAGGCCATAAATCTGCATTATCCATGAGCAAGGTGTTTCTATTCCAAATATAATACAGGATGTAAAAGAACAGTAGGGGCAACAGATCAATCAACCTCTTAATTCTAGTCCGAGGAATGATGAAATGGCGACTGTTTTGTTTTTATGATCTCCCTTGTTTTATTGTTGATAATGAAGAAGTTCTACTTGGGCCAACATTAGTGAAGGGTTTTGGGCAGCAAGAATAGATAAATCAGCTGGAAGAGGTGTTCTTCTTTCAAGAGGCAGATGAGAGCTTTATAGATTTCATAAATCAGAAGAGTGATAAGGATGATTTAATTCATCATATCAAGAATTATGACCAAATAAGAGGGTCCATTTTTCCTTCAGATTCATGTAGAAAAATTTAGTACAACTAACTTGATGGTAGGTTGGATAATGGTTCTTGGGTGTGTCAAGCACTCAGCGATGAGGAAGGGCAGCTACTTCAACAAGCTCGTTAATGACTTTGTTTGATATTTTCATTTGTAAATTTTTGTATATAGTAGTTTAGAGTTACTATTTTCCTATAAGTGCATGAGCAAAACTATTCTTGGAATGGAAGTTTTGGGGTTTTGATAGTCACATAGAAGAGAGGTTGTAGGTTGAATTAGTTTGACTCCATCCCCAATGGTTTATATAAGGCTACTAGTATTTTGCATTTAGCAGGAAAATACCCCTTGAAGTCACTAGAAATGTTGATAATTCTGCTCTCTATCTAATCCTCAGATCATTCTTTCCTCATAGGATTCTGTTGAGAAAATATGCAAAGCTAATTGTTACCTTACCCTCTAATTTTCACTTTTAATCCAACTTTTTTGTGACCATACCTCAACAAAATTGGATTCAATTCCTTCTTTGTCAAAATTTTAAGACTCTTTAAAAGTCATTCTTTTATGTCCTTTATTTTAAGTTTTAGCTTGGTAATAAAGTAGTAACTATGAACCTTGAACTTAAATCTTTCAATGGGTTCAAGCAGTTCAAAGGGTTCATCAGGTTCAAGTGGTTCAACACTTTATAGGCATGGCTTCTAAAATAGTTTTAACCCTTGAATCTATGGTATGTCCTAGCCGATTGTTGTGTATATGATTGATTTGTTCTTAGATATAACGCTTCTCTCATTCATTCCAAAGATGAAGCATTATTATTTGAAGATATTCACTGCCTACATCAACATGTGAGATTATAGATTTCACTCTCAAAAACACTATCGGCCCTTGAATCTCATGATCTCAATGCAGAAGATCAAGATTGTGAATTGAAAACATAAATTGGTCTTCTTGAAAGACAATAAAATGTTCTAACATAAGGAATTTCAGTTGAAATCAATGGATCATCAGAATCACAGTCTCTATATTCATATGAGTGAAGGTAAAGAAAGCTGATAATAAAATAAAAAGGGGTCTCTCACACACATAATTTGGCCTCCAAGATTGATCTGAACAAACTCCCTGATGTTATCATATGTGTTGATAAAATTGATACATTGAAGTGCATAATTATGAGCGACAAATCTAAAGTTTTAAAATTGTTCCATGCAGAGAAAGGTGGGCCAACAAAGAATTAATGAGAATATGGATCAAGGGAAGTGCATTTATTTGGCACCAAGTGTGATGCATAACTATTTTGATACTTATAATGGTTCAAGGAATGGAATCACCTAAAATGGTAGCAAACAACCACTCAAACCTGATAAATAGTTATGAGAAATACTTGATCAAATTTGAATTCCAAAGCATCAAATTTGGGAAGTCAGGCCTTCTCAAAACTCTTGATACAAATGATGAACTATAACTGATTGAATGTTTGAAGATGTTAAGTTGATGATCACTAAGCTGCAGAAAGTAAATGCAAGACATTAAACCAGTTAATGTATTGTATTGCCATTAATGTCAATTTGATATAATCTGATTGATTATATACAAAGTGTCAAAGACTTCAGAGAACCAGAAAGATAAAGGTTATGCTTTCAATAATGCGTAAAAGATCAGTATTCACTAAGTGACTACAAACACCGATGGGCAGTGCACCCCGATGGATAGAGAAACCCGAGAGGAAAGTCACAATGATACCTGAGCAAGAAACCCAAGAAAGTGTTACCGATGAGAAGAATCACAGTTTTACCCATTGAGTAGAATCATAGTGTTGCTCGATGGATAGACAAATCTGACGGAGATGCCCGAGGAGAATTGGAGTGTTGACCAAAGCTAACAAAGAGTTAAAACACTAAAAAGAAATGAAGTTCAGAAATGATAAAAGACTTAACCGGCAAGAGCTAAAGAAGGAGTTAACTGATTGTTAATATTGTTTCAATTGACAAGTTAAAATCTAGAGATAAGAGAAATATTTAAAGTTGTTTTATTCCAGTTGTCAAAGAGAAATCTACAGGATAAAATTGAAGTATAGTTTTCAAGCAAGATTGGCTAGAATTGCATATCACACCAAGAAAAAGAAAGTCAAGAACTGAGAAATGGTGAAATCATTTCTATAAAGAGACAAGATAATTCATTGTGAATCACGGGTGAATAGAGAAGAAGGATGTTGAAGAGAAACTGATGAAGGAAGACTTTAATTAGACCTGATCAATCAAGCTGAAGAACAGAGCTAATTCTATGGACAGTAAGCAATAGAGAAGCACAATGTCACTGAGCAGAAAGAAGTGGAGAAAAGGTATTGCAAATATACATTGATCAGAAAGGTATTATGAGCTTACAATAGATCTAAAAATCTGCAAAGTATAGTTGTATATGCGAATAGATCATTTACTGTTTCAATTTAACAATTGGATCAAAAAGTCTCGTAACTATGTAGGACTTAAGAATCCTTTCTATATTGAGATAAATTCCAAGGAGTATCAAAAGGTTTGGTAATGAAGATAGCATAGAGATGCCAGCTACTAATTGGAAAAATACATAGGGTTTGGTCATAAAAGGTAGCATAGAGATGCCAGATAGCAAGTGACAAACTATTCTATTTAAATCCTCTAACAAGGTCACACCTAACAGTGTGTTTGTAACTTTTAACATGGTTGGCTCTTCACCAATCTCACTTCAGGAGAGTGAAAATTTTGGGTTACCGGTCCCAAGTGGTTTTTCCCTTAACAAGGTTTCCACGTTAAAGTCCATGTTTCAATGTGTTTATGAGTCATTACTTTAGTGTTTTGCATTACACATAACTAATCTAGATTGATCAGTATACACTAAGTAATTTACTACATTCAAGTAAATGAAAGACTGCTAATTGGTAAACATTAAGAATAATGTTTAACAGTGAACTTCGAGCAGTAGTTATTTGTTGAGATTATTTCAAGGCATTCATCTTGTAGGACTGAAGATAACTAGAGGCTTATAATTGTGGTAATAATTTTTTTGGTTAATTTATTGGAATATTTTTGAGGCCAATAATTCACCCCTCCCTCTCAATTATTCTAACAATTGGTATCAGAGCTTGTGTTCTTAGAAGGAAGGTTTCAAGACCTAAGAAAAATATCACAAGACGAGCAAACAAGATGTGCCCAAGTTGAACAAGGACAACTTTGCATCATGGAAAAGTAGGATAAGACTCCACCTACCAGGTATTGGAAATGATGCTACTCAATACTTGGATACTGAATATGTGTTTCCTATAGGACCTCACACACTTGAGAAATTAAGAGAAAAGCATGAGCATAATTCTATGATGATAGAACTTGCTTCCTCACTCTTCGATGCTGAATTTGAAGATGTCAAAACTTGCACCTCTGCAAAGCAAATGTGGGATAAATTGAAGCTGGTATATGGAGGAGATGCCAATGTACTAAGAGTGAAGGAAGAGAACCTAAGAGGTAAATTTGATGACCTAAGAATGAGAGAAGGATAAAATATCACTCAGTACAGTTGCAGAATAAAAGAGGTAGTCAATGCTATCCAAGGAGTTGGAGGCATACTTTAAGAAGAAACAGTGGTAAGTAAAATCCTAAGAACCTTACTAACTCTATATGCTATTAGAGTATCTTCTATACAAGAGTAGTAGCAAACAATAATGTAACTCTAGATAGTTTGGTTGGTAGAATGATTTCATTTGAGATGCATAACTTTAATAACAGTGTCTTACTATCTATTGAGTCTTCATTCAAATATTCTTTGAAAATAAGTAAGTCAAGTCATAATCACACTATGAGAAATGATAGTGAAAGTGATAGTGATGACCAAGATCTTGATGAGATTGAAGCACTAATGGCTAGAAGATTTTAGAGAGGAAATGGTAGATACAAAGGTAAACTACCACTTGTATTTTTTAATTATAAAGAGATTGGACACTTTTCTATTAGATGTCATAACAAAATAAAAGATGACATAAGTAATGATAGATGATATGAATTTTTTTTTTTATAGAAGTGACAACAGAGATTATCAAAGAAACCAACAATCTGACAGAAGAGATACCCGAGACTACAAGGACAAAGGGATGAAAGATTGTTACCTGGCTGAGACCAGAACTAAAGATACTGACACCGAATCTGATGAAGACATTGAGATAGTATTTGTGACCATGAAGGATGATTCAAATGAAGAAGAAAGGTATGTAGATACTGAATTCATATCTAAGGTTAGTAAGAATGATGTATGGATTATAGATAGTGGCTACACTCACCACATGATTGGTGATAAACAAAAGTTTGAAAATTTTGAGTACTATAATGGTGGATCAGTAAGAATTGGTAATGACACACCTTGTCCAGTTGAAGGTAAAGGAACTATAATGCTGAATAACCTGATCAAATGTGAAAATGCATACTGGGTAAAAGGAATTAACTATAATCTATTGAGTGTTTCACAACTGAATAACATAGGTCGCCGAGTAGCATTTGATAACAAAAAGGCAAAGATCTTTAATGAATCAGGAAGGTTGATCAAAACTGGTTATCATACAAAAGGTAACCTATTCTATCTTGATGATATAAACACTACTTGTTTAATGGCTAGAAATGAAGACATGTGGTTGTGGCATAAGATATTATGTCATGTGAATTTTGACAACATGATTAAGATAAGAAATAAAAGGAAAGTAAGAGGATTACAGAGCATGTCAAAGCCCAAGCATATCACGTGTAAGAATTGTCAGAAAGGTAAAATGACAAAGTCTAGTTTCAAGAGAAAATCCCATACATCTAATGATATTCTAGAATTAGTCCATACTAATCTATGTGGACCCATGA
The DNA here is from genome assembly GCA_018584345.1 of Thuja plicata. NCBI lineage: Eukaryota > Viridiplantae > Streptophyta > Pinopsida > Cupressales > Cupressaceae > Thuja > Thuja plicata. Next base: position 726,183 of record MU227846.1, read on the forward strand.
GAACAAAGAGTTACTATGGTGATATATATTTCATTCTCTTTGTTGATGATTATTCTAGAATGATGACAGTTATGTTCTTAAAAGAAAAATCAAAAGAATTCAAGATGTTTAAATGGTATAAAGCTATGGTAGAAAAATAAAGTAGTAAGGAATTGAAATTCTTAAGATCAGATAGAGGAGAATTTGTTTGTGAGGAATTCACTAACTTTTGCAATGAGCATGGAATTAAAAGATAATTTTCTGCACCAAGAACACCACAACAAAATGGGATTGTTGAAAGGAGAAACAGATACATTGTTGATTGTGCAAGAACACCGATGATAGAGAAAAGCATCACTCAAACATTCTGGAGGGAAGCTGTTAGTACTGCTATCTACACATTGAACAGAGTACAATTGAAGAAAGACACCAAAAAGACACCCTATGAGCTATGGTATGGTTACACACCCAATGTAAGTAACTTCATAATTTTTGGTAGTCAATGTTATATTTTGAAAGATGATAGAAATGGAAATCTTGACTCCAAAAGTGATGAAGGTATCTTTCTAGGGCATTCCACCAAGAGCAAGGCTTATAAATGTCTTAACAAGTCCTCTAACAAAATCATTGAAAGTGAAAATATCAAAATAGATGAATATGCAGAGAAAAATGATGAGGAAAGCATAAAAGAACCAGAAGACTACAATGGGTTTGTTTACACTAAAGAACCTAACACTCTACCCGAGCAATAGTGTATCACTCTCGAGCAACAAAAAATTGCACCCGAGCATCAGGCTGCAAATACTAAAAATTAGGAAAATCCTCAAAATAATGTTTCAAGTGATGGAGATCAAAATGAAGGTATAGATGATGATCAGAATGATGAACAAAGAGCTGAACCGATACTTTCCAAGTATGTCATAATACATCATCCACAAAACCAGATCATAGGAGACAAGAAGGCTGGAATGAGAACAAGAAGTAAGTCACTGAACACTAGATGTTTAATTTGTGATTTTGAGCCTAAATCTGTTAATACTGCAATTGAAAATGAAGAATGGGTAAGTGATATGAATGAAGAAATAGAACAGATTGAGAAGAATAGAACATGGACATTAGTGCAAAGACCAGATGACAAGAATGTCATCGGTACCAAATGGATATTTAGAAACAAGCTAAATGAGAATGGAGAAGTCACAAGGAACAAAGCAAGATTAGTATGCAAGGGGTATGCACAAGAAGAAGGTATTGATTATGGTGAAACCTTTGCACCCATTGCTAGACTAGAAGTAGTAAGAATATTTCTTTCTTATGTTGCATTCAAAGAATTCAAGGTATACTATATGGATGTCAAATCTGCATTCCTAAATGGAATACTGAAAGAAGAGGTATACATTGAACAACCAGAAGGGTTTGTTTATCTAGACAAGAGAAACATGGTATGTAGACTATATAAAGCCTTGGATGGATTGAAACAAGCACCTAGAGCCTGGTATGAAAGACTTCACTCCTATCACATAAGCATTCTATTTGTAAGAACAAGTGAAAATAACAATCTATACTTAAAAGAAGATTCTGATGATAATATTCTGATTGCTGAAATATTTGTTGATGATATCATATTTGGGGGTAATGATATGTTATGTAAATCCTTTGCTAATGAAATAAACAAAGAGTTTGAGATGTCAATCTTTGGGGAGATCAAATTATTTCTTGGTCTATAGATTCTTCAACAAGATGCATACATATATATATCACACAATCCAAATACATCAAGGAAGTGTTGAAGATATTCAAGATGGAAGATTCCAAGCTAGTTGGAACACCTATGGCAACCAGATGTAAGCTGACAAAAGAAGACAAATTAAATGAGGTAAATCAGACCTTGTATAGATCAATTATTGGAAAACTAATGTATGTTGTTCATAGTAGACCATAAATAGCACATGCAGTTTGAATATTCACAAGATTCTCTGTTAATCCTAAAACATCAGACATGACTGTTGTCAAAAGAATTATAAGATATCTAAAGAACACTGAGGACTATGGCTTATGGTATAAAAGAGAAGGAAAATTTGAGCTTCAAGTCTATACAAATGCTGAGTGGGATAGAAACTTAGATGACCGAAAGAGCACAACTAGAAGAGAATTCTTCATGGGTGATAGAATTGCCACATGGATCAGCAAGAAGCAAGGATGCATCTCACAATTTACTGCAGAAGTAGAATATGCGGTTGCTGCTGCAAACTGCTCAAATATTGCATTGATCAAACAATTAATAGAAGGTATGAATATAAAGATTCTAGAACCAGTGATTTTCTATTGTGATAACACTAGTGCAATAAAAATTTATAAGAATCTAGTCTTGCATGCTAAGACTAAGCATATTGCAATCAAGTATCATTACTTAAGAGAACAAGTGAAAGAGAAAGAGGTGATACTAGAATATGTTCAATTAAAGGAACAATTAGTTGACATATTCACAAAGACATTGCCTAAAGATGCATTTGAGTACCTAAGAAAGAGATTAGGGGTCCGACCCTTGTCTATTGATCAGTAAGCTGACTAGGAGGCTGCATCAACCTACACACAATTAGAAGGTCATTCATGTTGATGCAAGAAAAGAGATGGACTGTAAAGATACATCGATACACAACAAGGTACATATCTAAACTGAATACCAAAGTCAATGTATTGCTGATGGATAGGGAAATTCAAGGAGTATATTATAAAAGGGTGAAAGGATATAACTTTGGCAAGATCAATGTTTACTTTGGCATTGTTGTTAAAGGGAGAGAGTATCCTAAGAATTCAATGGGAGAGAATATCCTGAGAAGATCCAAAGGAGAGAGATTATATATACATATGAAATATCCATCAAAGGGAGAGAAGATATCCTAAGGGAGATATGTACCCTATAAGGGAGAGAATATAAAAAAGGGAGAGATGACTTATTGCTGTCAAAGGAAAAAGAGATGATCAAGAAGAGGAACAGTCAAAGGGAGAGACAACATCAAAAGAAAAAGAATCAGAAACTACTACATCTATCCAGTGAAGGGATTGAAGATTGAAGAAAGCACTCTGCAGGAAACAAATCTAAGCTATATGAGCTTACCGAGAGCCAAACATTTGTATTGGTTATAGAACAATGAGATTGGTAGATTGATGAGCTATAACTTATATATTTCATATTGTATTAGTAATAATATAGTGTGTTTCTATCAATGCCAAATGGTGAGATTGATGAACTATAACTGATTGAATGTTTGAAGATGTTAAGTTGATGATCACCAAGCCACATAAAGTTAATGCATGCCATTAAATCAGTTAATGTATTATATTGTCATTTAATGTCAACTTGATATAATTTGATTGTTTATATACAAAGTGTCAAAGACTTCAGAGAACTAGAATGATAAAGGTTATGCTTTCAGTAATGCATAAAAGATCAGTATTCACTAAGTGACTAAAAACATCGACGGGCAGTGCACCCCAACGAACAGAGAAACCTGAGAGGAAAGTCATAGTGATACCCAAGAAAGAAACCTGAGCAAGTGTTACCGACGAGCAGAATCATAGTGTTACCCAATGAGAAGAATCATAGTGTTTCCTGATGAATAGACAACCCTGACAGAGATGACCAAGGAGAACTAAAGTGTTGACTGAAGCTATCAAAGAGTTAAAACACCAAAAAGAACTGAAGTTCAAAAATGACAAAAGACTTAGCTGGCATGAGCTAAAGAAGGAGTTAACTAGTTGTTAATATTGTTTTCATCAACAAGTTAAAAGCCAGAGATAAGAGAAATTTTTAAACCTATTTTATTCTAGTTTTCAAAGAGAAATCTACGGGATAAAACTGAAGTATAGTTTTAAAGCAAGATTGGCTAGAATTGTGGATCACGCAAAGAACAAGAAATTCAAGAACTAAGAAATGGTGAAATCATGTATATAAAGAGACAAGCTAATTCATTGTGAATTAGGGGTGAATAAAGAAGAAGGATGCTGAAGATAAACTGATGAAGGAAGACTTCAATTAGACCTGATCAATCCAACTAAAGAACATAGCTAATTCTACAGACACCGAGCAAAAAAGAATACAACATCACCGAGAAAAAAGAAGTGGATAAAAGGTATTGAAAATATACATTGGTCAGAAAGGTATTATGAGCTTATAATAGATCTGAAAATCTGCAAAGTATAGTTGTATATGTGAACATATAATTTACTATTTCAATTAACCATTGGATCAGAAAGTCTCTTAACCGAGAAGGACTTAACAATCCTTTCTCTATTGAGATACATCCCAAGGAGTATCAAAAGGTTTGGTCATGAAGATAGCATAGAGATGCCAGATACCAATTGACAAAATACACATGGTTTGGTCATAAAAGGTAGCATAAAGATGCCAGATATCAAGTGACAAACTATTCTATTTAAATCCTCTAACAAGGTGACACCTAACAGTGTGTTTGTAACATTTAACAGGGTTGGATCTTCACCGAGCTCACTTCAAAAGAGTGAAAATTTTGGGTTACCAGTCCCAAGTGGTTTTTCCCTTAATAGGGTTTCCACGTTAAAAACCCATGTGTCAATGTGTTTATGAGTCATTATTTTAGTGTTTTGCATTACACATAGCTAATATGGATTGATCGGTGTACACTAAGTAATTTAGTGCATTTCCATAAATGAAATACTGCTAATCGGTAAACATTAAGAATAACGTTTAACAGTGAACTCTGAGCAGTATTTATTTGTTGAGATTATTTCAGGGCATTCATCTTGTAGGGCTAAAGATAACTAGAGGCTTATAATTGTGGTAATAAGTTTTTGGCTTAATTTATTAGAATATTTTTGAGGCCACTGATTCACCCCCCCTCAGTTATTCTAACAACAAATTCTAATTTTTTTGAGTTCCCGATTCATCTACAAAATCACCATCAAAGGAAGAGAAATCATCAATATAGTCCTTATATTTTTGGTGTCCCTGACATAACACATAAGCTTCCATCAGGATAATTAGTAAATGAAAAGTGGTTAAAATGATTTGGGATTATGGGCATCTTTGGCTAAGTATTCTCAATCCTCCTCCAACTATTATAGAAACAGGTTGCAAGGTAGTGAATTTTGAGGCCTTCCTTGAGAACTTGCAACATCTTTGTGATGAAGTGTACTCTAATTGAGCCAGTGATATGGTGATTTTCTGTCATGCAATTATGTCAGGTGTGATCACAATGGCATATAATCTTTTTGAAGGGCCATAGAAAGCCTGATGGAAAATAGCTCACTTCACATTAGTAGCTCTGTTGTCTCATGAAATTTAGACTTGCGGCTACCTAAAAAATTCCTTTGATATATAGAATTGGACTTCCCACCAAAAGCAACAGAGTTTCTACTCTCAACCTCTCGACTTCCAAAAGTCAAGATGGTAAATATTTTGAATGACGGGATGCTAGAAAGAAGTAAAACATTTGCAGTGGATACTTTGTTTGAAATACATCCCCTTGCTCTCGAATATCAATATATCATGGCTATAAATGAATAGAGAGAGAATTATTTGTGGTGAAACTATGTGAATTATCTAAAATGGAATAATCATCAGATTTGAGAGGAGGATCTGGAACTTATTATGCTCACTAATGGAGGAACCATAGGGGATGTAGTTGCAGTCTGTGTTCCTCTTTTACTTCTTCCAAATTTCTATATGAATAACTCTGGCCTAGACCTATCATAGTATGTTATTTTTGTTGATTGTAGTGAAGATCTCTAGAAGGTAGTATCTTGGTGATAGTGCAATTAGAGAGGCCAGAGGTGCTGAGAGATTCATAGATTCTAGATATCTACCCAATGCAGGGATACTTTCATTTCTAGCTAAGAATGTAGGTGAAGGACATTAACCTGGGAATCAATCCCCAAGATATTCTAAAGTTGTTCAATAAATTCATGTAGTTTAATGTGATGACAAATAGGAATTATGGTGGAACTGATCTTGGGCTAGCCATTTGCAAAGGGCTCATGGATCTAATGGAGGGTCATACATGGCTTGAAAGTTAAGGGCTATATTGCAATATTCATTGTTTAGCTAAAGAATTGGAAGAAGTTGTCATGTCTACCTGTCAGCATATAACATGACAGATAAGTATCTCAATCATCATGTTTAATGGAAAAAATTTAATTTATTGATCACAATTTATTAAATGCGGGAGAGATGAGAATACGAAGGGACTTGGTATTAGTAATCAATAATCTACTCAAGAATCAGTTATTGGAAACTGAAAATCCTCATTTTGGGGGGAGCTCATATATATGTGCAGTTGGTTAACCAAAGGAAGGGTTATTCTTTTTCAAAAAAAATGGTCTGTGTACTAGGGGAAAAAGAAGATTGTTTCTGTTTTGTAATTATAACAGGGGAAGAGGTAGAATTTTCTTTTCTTAACAATCATATTATATAGAAGTGCTGAGTCTTTGAGCTTTGTTTCAGGCATTAATCAAATGGAGATGATAATGATGATATTTGAATTTTTAATGTTTTTCTTTAGATTGTAAGTGGACTTTGAGCCATTGTAGTTACTTATTAATGTCTATTTTGTTATGATAGACTGTGGTGTCATTTTATGACAAAATTGTGTTTTTGCAATTTAATCATGTCAGAAGAGAGAATATCTTAATTCACTTTATCCAAAATCAACTTGTTGCATCTGTTAGCATGGTTATGGGTAAATGTTAATACCTTTATTGCTTTTTGTTGAAAAGCATATCAATATTTTATTCATCACATATCTTATAAGAGGGAGTTGTACCTCTAAAATTCAGTGGAAAGTTATTAATTTAATGATAAATTCTACAACTGTTAGTGTCATTTGTATTTCTTTCCAGGCATCTTGAGTCATTTTGTGTATCTATTCTTGAAAGAAAAATCTGTTCACTAACATATTTTTGGCGACTCTACTGGGGATTCAAAAGTGAAAGATCAATGCTTTCTTTTCTCAAATTTCCAAATTATCTTTATGCACGTAGGATTGATGAATTTGATAAACAACATGCATATCCAAAAATTTGCAAGAAAGGGGAAAAGACCAGACCCCACTATCCTAAAAATTCTTAAGATGGATGACAAAGTGTTGCGTGATTTCTAGGATTGTTATAGCGAGTGCATTTCCCATGCTGTAAAAACCAAGATGAGTATAGAAGTGACCAAACATCTACACTTTTATGGAGGAGTTGTTGGTCCCACTGAGAGAGGGGGGGATCAAACAAACCAAAACTTAAAAACTTAAAACTTAACTCACTGATTCACTCGGTAATACTGAATACAGTAAATAACCAATTCACCAAATAACTCAATAACATAAGCAATAATACATCTCATATATGTAAATCAATCATTTAAACTTAACAACATCAGATTAACCATGTAAACATCAGATATAAATCGGTTGACACCAGATTTAACTCATTGACACTAGATTTAATGAGGAAACCCAATTTGGGAAAAACCTCTGTGGGAATTTTAACTCACAATAAAAATGTACCCTTTTGAAGTACGCTCCATTAAGAGATTATCCTATTAAAGATTACAAACAAATTTGCTAAATGTGACCCTGTTAGGGGATTTACCTTAGATCTGTTAAGATATTCACCCCATTAGGAGTAGCCTTGTTAGAGGTCTATAAACACTCTTTTGGAATGTCACCTAAGTCTAGGTTTTACAAAAAGGTCTGTTAAATCCACTCGGTTAAGAGATCTCTCCGTTACAAATATTAATAAGCAATAATAAAATTTGATCTATAAATATAGAAACTACCTTTATTTGTGTCAGATCCTTTATGATCAATTGAATACTGGCATCACATACTCCATTGATCTCTTTCTCAGGTTGTAGATTCTTCAATATCTATTTCTATATTTTGCTCGGTAAATGTTGTTCTTCAGCTTCTTCTTCTCTATTCAATTCACCAGCAACATACACTATGTGTATTTCTCATTCTTTACATAGACATACTTTTGCCTCTTAATCTGCTTAATTTTATTTTCCTTTATTTGCGCTCATTTGTTCGATCATCTTCTTCATATTTCACAAATCGGTAAACCATCTCACTTTTACCTTGGAACTTGTACTTTTCTTGGAACTCTCATAATTTTGTTTAACCGCTTGATCTTTGCCTTAGATCTTCTCATTGAATTTTCTCATTCATAGATCTTGTAACAAACTTCATTTAATTCATTTCCTCATCCATCTCATCATCACTTTGCATGAAATTTGATCTTATCCTCATTTAATATCAGTATACTGTACTCGGAAAAACTTGCTTTGCAACTCAGTACGTGACTTCCTTCACTGCTCAGTGTCTAAGTTGTCTTCGGTGCTTAGTGCTCAGTAACTATGACCGACTCACATAACATTCTACCAACTAACTCAGTCTAGCTGGTAAAGTAACTCTTTCAGTCATAACTTTAATTCATTGCAGTTCCCGACTTGATCAATAAAATGTACCGATTTGATAACAAAAAATATATAGTAGAAAACAACTATATCATCATTACTTCATCATTGTCTGATTTGTATTTGTCACCCATTTAACTTCTCCTCTTAAGATATGGTAACATAATAAAAATCAATTAATCAATTTCTTGACATCAACAAAAAAATAACAACTGATCTGAACATTTCTATAATCATGATACTCGCTATCACTCGGTCTTCATCATCTCCATTAGATATTCATCAGTTAATCAACATGAGTCTCTGCACTAGGTTCCATAAATTGAAAGATCTGAAAGAAAAGACAAGGGTGCTACAAGTCTATGAAAAGAGGGAATATCAGTGTAAAGAAGAGCTAAGTGTTGATGATGATGAGGCTCCAATTATCTCAATTTCATCCCTCACCTACAATTATCTCATCATGAATGAGCAATAAGTTCAGCAAGAAACAGTTCATCCTCATAAAAATCAAACACTGGTAAGAGAAAATGATATGAGACACAAGGAAGGGATTGTGAGCTTGAAAGATGAAAATTTGTTGAAATATTTCTCTTCCTTAGAAATGAAAACTTTCCATTTTGAAAGCATGGAAAGTCATCTTATTCTAGAAAGTTTCAAAGACAAAGATTTTTAGATTAATACACAACTAGAATATGCAACCTTCAATTTTAGAGAAGAGGGTGGTAAGAATGATTCTTTGCAAGACTTTAATAAATCTATTCTGGAATCATTTTAATTTGAATATACAATGATGTTATTTGAGTGTCTACTTGATAAGGCTTGTATTAGAAATAAAGAAAAATTATGTTCTGTTAAAGAGTTTTTGAATTATGAAAATATGAAAACAAGAGAAAATTATGAAATAAATATAAAGCAAGATGATCAAGTCAAACTAACAAAGGGTTGTAGCCTCGAGAAATTTTGGGTAGTTTGGACAACACTTCTCTTTTTGAAGAAGAGATCACATGTTAGTTCCTGTCATCCATCAAAAAATGAAACTCTAGTGCAAAAGATGTAAGTATCAATTCATTATGTGCCATAATTTTTGATAAGGATTTTTTAGATTTGATTTTAGATAAGAATAATGAAGTTGTTTCAGCTAACTTGGACCCCATGCTCGATGAGGTCTCTCTTTATTCTGAGATTGATTTGCATGCTCAAAATCCTCCTAAGAATAATGATTTGATATTCGAGAGCAAGGGGATGGATTTCATGCAGTTTTAGGTAGAAATGAAAGTATCCCCGTATTGGGTAGATATCTAGAATCTGTGAATCTCTCAGGTCCTCCGGCCTCTCTACTTGCGCTATCACCAAGATACTACCTTCTAGAGATCTTCACTGCATTCAACACAAATAACATACTATGATAGGTCCGAGTTAGAGTCATTCATATGGAAATTTGGAAGAGCCAAAGAAAAATCTGATGCTTTTCAAATGTTTAAGTGGTGTAAGGCTAGAGTTGAAAAGGAGATTGGAAGATAATTTAAGTGTATAAGATATAATAGAGGAGGTGAGTTTACATCTGATGAGTTTACACTTTTCTGCAATAAACATGGAATAAAGAGAAAAATGTCTGCACTGAGGACACCACAACAAAATGGTTTAACAGAAAGAAGAAACAAATCCATTTTTTTGTGAAAGAACATTGATGATTGAGAAGGGTATTTCTCAAACACTTTAGAGAGAGGTAGTTAACACTGCAACTTATATACTAAACCGAGTAAAACTGAAGAAAGGTACAAATTGTTGGAAGTACAATATTAGGAAAGAAAGATATTGAGAGGGGGGGTGAATCAAATCTTAAAAATTAATCACTTAAAACAAATTGATCCATATTCATACATATATGAATTTAACCTAACATCAGATAGCATCCACAACATGAAATATATAACCCATAACACAAAATTTTGGTAACCTAGAAACCCAAATAGGTAAAACTGGGGTGGGAATGACACCCACAAATTATTCACTACTGTAGCAATAAAGTGTGCCTGTTAGGGATACAAGATTTTGATTACAAAATGCAATCTACCTGGTTAATGGTCTGTTCGGTTAAGAACTAAAGATCATTAGAATCTACCTTGTGAAAGGATTTCAACTTACAATAAAGTAAGCACTCGGCTAACAGATTTAAAGTAGGTCTGTTAGAACCACTCTATTAAGAGATTTCACTTGATAATCCTATTAGAATGTCTCAAGTAGTGATCCTTCGTTATGCACTTAGATGCTGATGACAAATCTTCTCTTTCCAATACCTTCTGTGATCTCATAATTTGATATATCTTTTCTCTGCTATTCACTGCTCTCACTCTGCTTGATCTAGGCTTCTTCTCAAAATAACTCATTGTTCATCTCTCATGAACACACAACCCTTCTCTCTGTGTATCTCATTAATTATAGGGTTAGAAGCAATCTTATATGTCTTTACGGATCTGTTGGTGAGATCTTGATCAGCTCCATGCCATGCATAGGATAAAACAATTAAATGCGTAAATAACTCCCTAGATAAATATTAAATGCTTACATATGTCGGCCCAAAGCTCATACAAGTCAGCCTGAACATTTCACCTCAAAGTTTGAATCAATCTTGACATGTATGCAAAAGCAATTCTGCTCAGCACTAAACATCTTTGTCACTCGACACTTAAGTATTCTACTCGGCTCGACATGATGTAACTCAGAAACCTGTATTCCTGCTTGGCAATGATGCTCGGCCTTGAATAGTTTTAGCTCGGCCATAGTGATAGCCAACTAAAACTGCCTAAGTAAATGACTAAGTGTTGGTCACTAATCATCAACAAAACTTAGGGATTAACAATCTCCCCCTTTGATATTAGTGGCAAAAACACACTTATCATTTCGACTCGTCCCATCCAAAATGTTGCCTAAGTACACAATGTACTCCCCCTAGGAATGTACTCCATACTACATACAAACTTTTACATAGCATACATGCCTTCAAAAAATATTTACAATTATACCTGTATTGTTCCTCTTACGTTGTATCCTTGTCAGATTCCCTCTTGTTTTTGTCACTGATTGCAGGTGGGGTTAAGTTGTACTTATCCAAAAACTGTTTATGAAGTTGTAAGGTGGAAGCAAATGTAGTGTCCCAACTATCCTTAACAAACTTCATAACCTCTAATTTGACTTCTAGCTCGGCAGCTAGACTCACTAAAATTTCTGCAGTAGAGAGATCTGCATTTCTCTTAACCAATTCTTTTGCAACCAAAATTTCTTTCTGAATTACCTCCAGATGAGGTATCAGGTTGGTCTGAATAGTAATCAATTTGGCCCTTATCCGAACATCTTTAGCCATGAGCTCAGCTACTCTCCTTTGTGCATTATTCAATCTGTTAAAATGTAAGGAGCTAGTGCTAGTATCCATACTCAGTGAACTCCCAGTTGACTTCAAGTCTAATTGCAATTTATTTATAGCCTGTAGATTATCCTTTGTGAAGAACTCGACATCACATAACTTCTTATACAAAGAATAAACATTATTTGCAACTTCCTCCAAATTTTCTACAAGAGAAGAAGTTCAACCTTCTTTATCGCAATCTCTCCTGAGATTTTTGCCAGTACTTTGTTTTCAAATTTCCTCTCGGACCATTGCAATAACTTCTCATTAGATTCAATGTTGTCATCATTTACCTTCTGCACATTATGAACTAACTGTTCAAGAATAAGAGCTTGAGGATTTTCATCTTCCATGTCAAAAGCTTTTACAAATATATCCTTGATGTCATGTAACACCCGCTTTTGCTTCTGCTCTCTTTTCATTTCTTCTTGCCTTTCTTCCTCTTGAGTAATTCTTGAAGAGTCTCAATCTGTTCATAAGATAAAACATTGGGATCCCATGGTGGAATCACAATCACTTCATCTAATGTGACATCAAGAGTGGGAGACTTCTTCATAACTTTCCTCCTCTTAAATTCAGGTGAGCTACTACTCAGCTTCATTTCCTTAATACCTTTTCCTATTTCAATAGTAGTCACCATTGCATCTTTTAATTCAGTCAAAATTGCCAATTGATCAGGCATACCTCCTGTTTTAGGTCCAGTGGGAGTGGATGATGCAGAGTGTGGTAAATCAACCAACACTTGCACTGCCTCTTGTTCCTTAGGCTCATTGTTAGTATCCCTCATCTCCTCTCCACTATCTAAAATTGTTTTCACAACCTCTAAAATAGGTGAATTTTGTGTATTTACGTCTTGTTCATTTGTCTTCTCCTTCTCTGCTTCCTTTTGTTCAACTTTATCTTTAGGTTTCTCTATACTCTTCTCTCCTTCACCCTCTGTAGCCTTAATAGGCGATTAAATATTTGTATCTCTTGGTTCATCCTGACCCTCGGCATCCAAATTACTAGAGTCATGAATTGTGATGTCAATTGGACTGTCTGCTGTCAGATCAACAATGTTTACTGTATCTGTTTGATCTTTTGGTTTTGCTTCAGTCTTGTCAGGCTCAGTAGCAATTTGCTCCTTTTTTTCTGTGGTGTAGGGGTGATTTCCACTTCTTTATCCTTCTGCTCAGATGTTCCTTCATCATTTTTCTCCTTTTGTGGAGCTATCAATCCAAATATTTCCTTCTATATCCTTGTACTCTATTGTACTACACTTTCAATATCATTTTTCAAAATAGTATATCCTCTGAGTTTAGGTTGAAATTCATGCTTGTATTCCTCAATAAATTTAGCTCTCTATTTCTTAGTCAGCTCAGGGATAACCTTAGCTAATGTACCTTCTCTAATATGTCTCTCAATAGTAAGTGCAAATTCCCATTAGCTAGATAGAAACTCATATAGTTCAGTCGACACATTGTTTCCTATCTGTATAGGAGTTAACTTGAAATTGCTCATCATATCTAGAAGAGCTTCCTGAATTTTATGTTTATCCTCTACATTCAATTTCTTATACTTGATAAACTTAAAGCCAGATAACCCTGTAGAATTTCTCAAATTCTCACATACCTCATTAGTATCAGTGGGTCTTTTGAATGGTGCTTTTGGTATGTTGCTGGGTTCATTAGTTTCAGTCTTTTCTTCATCACTTTCTGGATCCAAATGCAGTTTCCTTCTTGGTCTCTTTACTTGTAGGCTCGACACAACCTTTGTTCCAAGTTTAGTCTTTGATCCAGAACTACTCTCTCCAACCTTCTTTGCATATACTTTTGTTTGCACTACTGGAGATGTAGCAGTAGATTCCCTTGTCCTTGGACAATTGGCAATGGGAGGGGTAACTTTAAGTTTTTCTTGGCTAGGCTTAGTTACCTTGGCTATTGCTGGTTTCTTTCCTTTTGCCTTAACAAGAATCTCTTCCTCAGATTCACTTACTCCTTCTTCTTCTTCCTTAGATATATCTTCTCCTTGTCCAGTAGATATGCCTAGAGGTGCATCCTCTGGCTCCTCATCACTTGGCAATCCAACCATTTTCTTCAGATTCTTCACAATCCTTTTCCTCTTTCTCTCCATGGTTCCTGCCTTAAGATTCATAGATATCTTTGCCTTAGCTTCATCATAATTTCCAAATCTCTTTGCTTTTGTATCAATCTCCTCTGCTAGGAGTGCTGTGATAGCTACTGATGTTTCATCAATGTTAACTTCATAGGGAAATGGCTCTAGCCATGATACCCTAGGTGTCACAGCCTAAATGTATGTGTAATTTGTGTCAACTAGAAACCATATCTCCTCATAGTGCTTTTCCACAAGTGAACTAGGAATTCTAGATCTCAACCTCATTCTCTTTTTGAATTCCACAAATTAGTTTCTCATAATACTATTGAAATGATTGCCTAATTGCTGATTACATTCACTAATCTGCACAGTAATAGGTCTATCCTTCTTCTAAACAATATTTCCCAGTGTAGGAAATGACTTCTGCACATAGAAGAATATGCAAACTAGTAAAGAACCAAACTTACATGATGAGCTCTTAGCTTCTCTGATCGATAATAGGTTCTTGGCTAGTTGTGTCAACTGCAGCTTAGCAAGGTCGTAGGTGTGATTCTTCTCAACTATATTCCTTGCTTGGTCCACAGCTGTGCAAGGAACACTATCCAGTCGGCTCGACTAATAGAACTTATGTGCATTCACTCTCACTCCAAAGTCAAGTTATAAATCTTCAATTATAGAGATAGTCATACCTCTTTTATTCCAGACAGCTCCTGTGTTAGCTGCTATTTCTTCTTTACTTTGATCTCTCATCGTTCATTTTCCACTGACAATAAGATATCCAGTTAATCGATGAATAATGTCTTTAGTGATCCTAACTAGTCCATTGTCAAGCCACATATGCATATCATGAACTTGGCTTAGAACAACCTTAATCCATTCATCTTTGAAGTTTGGTGAAAAATATAGGGCATGAGTTAACCCTTTGTCAGCTAAATGCTTGAATTCATCCTTCAGAACTCCATTTTTGCACAACTTGTTGTAGGATTCCCTCAATTAATTATCACCTACTTCACCAATATTAACCATGTAACAAGATCTAACATCGTGGATCATAAGTAACTTTGGTGGAATAGATGAGAGGGATCCATTCAGATCACCTAAAATTGCGCTTTCAGGAATGGCTCAAAAGTTAGGAGGTGCACACGCATCACTTCTCACTAGCTTAACTTGCTTCAGCTCCTCCTTCATACCTTTGACTTGTGTGGAAGAACTTGCAGCCATAATATCTAAAATTAGGGTTTGAAAATGAAGAACAGGGTACCTCAAAAAGTAGCACTTTGCACTGTTCACCTTAGGGTTGCCGACGACACGCTGGAAATATTTTTGATACAA
Source organism: Thuja plicata (assembly GCA_018584345.1). NCBI lineage: Eukaryota > Viridiplantae > Streptophyta > Pinopsida > Cupressales > Cupressaceae > Thuja > Thuja plicata. The sequence continues at coordinate 741,431 of MU227846.1, forward strand.
ACTTTGCTAAGATCAATTCTACAACTTCTTCAATTGCTCTGTGAATACTGAAAATCATAAGGTAAAATGAAGAATAAATGGTTCATCCTTATATAGACTCGAAAGGTCAAGGTAGGTAAGCAATAAATGCTCTGCCCATTGGGTTAGTTCTAACCAGCTATCATTGGCCAACTAACGCAACTTACATAACACTCATCTTACCATACTTGGCCATCACAAAACTTACTTGGCCAACCAAATTGACACCTATAGTGCAGTTAACTCTTCTCGACATTTGTCACAAACATGTCCTGGTGCATCTCAACATATGAAAATATGGACTTTGGCACATTTACATATTAGGAACTGATGTAAGATTTGAAATTTAAATGTAGTTCCTTACATACCTCTATTGCTCAGTTAGAGATGGTGTGATCACCTGATCCATTGGACTGGGTGACCTTGGCTTCAGTAGTTTTACTACTGCTCGACTCTATTTTCCTTACCCATGTCTGGTTCATCTGTGCTCTTATTTCCTCAACAGTAGGAGCAGGTACTCTTGTCCTACACTCTCTCTTAGTGTGACGAATCTTTAAACAACTAAAGAAAACTAGGCTTCCATTCATCCAACTCTTAGATTTTCCTCTGAAATGTGTCTTTAAGAAATCTTCAAGTGCATGTCCATATTCTTCATAGTAATGAAAACTCTGCCTTGTGTTATAATCCCAATTGTAAGTGTTGCCTTTCCTAGGTGCTTTTGTTTGTGTCTTAGATGTCCATTGTTGTTTAGCATTGGATCTACAATCTTGTGCTTTATGACCATATTTTTGACACTTGTAACAATAACCATTGAATCTTGGTTTGGGAGGTGCATCATTTGCTTTAGCCCAACATTCATGTGCTTTATGTCCAAACTTCTTGCAATTAAAACAGTAACCATTGAACTTAGGTTTATGATTAGACTTACCTTTTTTGCTTCGACAAATGTTTGCTGTATGACCTGGTTTTCCACAGTGGTGGCAAATAGGTTTGTTTTTCTTCGTCTTTGCATTCCTCCTTTCACTATTCTTTGATTATTCTCCTTTCTCAGTGGATGTCTTTGGTTCAGTGTGACCTAATCCAGAAGAATATTTTGGTCTCCTTGATGCTTCCATCAGATTCTCAAAATGAGTCAAGGCTTCATTAGGTTTGTTCAACCTTTCATTCAGTTCCTTCTTAGATCTAAAATCATTTTTCAATTGATTGTTCTTAGATCTCAGATTCATCATTTCCATATCTTTCCTACTAATCTCCTGATTTGCAAGTAGTAGTTGATTTGCCATGTCAACCTGATTGATTGTCATCATTTGCACATCATGTTTCCTTTCATCAAGTCTAACAGTTATCACTCTTTTATCTTCTTCTTCCATAGCTTTGTCATCTTCAGCTTTCTTCTTTTGTTCCACTACTTCACATAGTCTTATTGTCTTCATTTCTTGTTCTCTTTTCAGGTTCTTGACTTCTTCACATAGTACATTGTTCTTTTCTAGTAGATCTGCAATTGCTGCATCTCTCCTAGTAGAATCTCCATTCTAAAATATATTTGCAGTGTCATCTTCCTGATAATGAGTATCATTCATTTGTTTGGCCAAATCTCTCCTAGATGTCAATGATTTCTTCAATTCCATCTTGCTATCTCAAGATGATGTAATGCTAGCTGAATCTCAATCTTTTGATTCTCAATGACTTTACCCAACTTGTAAACCTTCATCTCAAGATCTGTACTCACAAGCTGATTAAATTTTTTTATAGGAGAACTGTGTTCTAATACCAATTGTTGGAAGTACAATATTGGAAAAGAAAGATACTGAGAGGGGGGGGGGGGTGAATCAAATCTTAAAACTTAATCACTTAAAAAAAATTGATCCACATTCATACATATATGAATTTAACCTAACATCAGATAGCATCCACAA
>MU227846.1:768858-785664 GCA_018584345.1 Thuja plicata
GGGGGGGGGGGGTTGAATTAGTTTTGCCACAAGAATAACAAACTTTAACCAACTTATAAACTTTAATATGATATCTGAATGATAAATATGAAAGCAAGATCATAACACAATAATCAACACATAACAACAATATTTTGACGTGGAAACTCTGTTAGGGGAAAAACCACGGTGGTGATGGAACCCAAAAGATGAATGCACTTTGTTAAAAGCACTATACCCTGTTAGGAGTATTGCAAAGGGGAATGCACATGCATTCATACACACTGTCTAGAGCTCACTACTCAAATATAAAAAGGATCTCAATCCTAAGAAAGGCTCATTGCCTTACAGAAATCTCTGATCTCAAATCATAAAGGACATACTGTCTAAGCTCACAAAATGACAAGGGTAAAAGTACAAATACGTGTCACACTTTTGTAAAGGAAAAGGTCCACAACATGCAAATTGTTCAACTTTAATGACATAAAAGTGGCATTTGTGTTTATAATTTGAAGATGATGTAAACTGATGAAATTTGTAAAAATGGATGAACTTTATGCCTATAATTTTTTTAAATTTTTTTGAACAACAATTAACATTGTTTTTAAATTTTTGAAGTACATTTTTTAATTGTTGAAAACCGCTGAAAAGTTGGGGTCTAGTTCCCACCAAACAAGTATATGCAAATAATCTATTTTCCTCCATTTTCAAAATATGTTATAGCTAAAATGTATAACTAGTGCAGAAAAGAAGAAATATTGGTTTTCAATTTATATTTTCTCTGTTATAACTGCTCAAAGTTGAACTTATTTGAAATCGATAGTTTTCATCTTCCACCAAATTTCACCTATAAAATCTACACCATTCAGAAAAAAATACATATTCTTGAAGAGGACTCTCTCCTCCAGTGTTAATATAAATTTTAAATTTTTTTGATATGGTTTACTATTTATTTATTCACATGACATTACAAAGCCCCAAATTCTGAAGCTTATACTTTGAAATATTAATCAGGAGGAGGTTTTTTTATTAAGAGTTTCATAGGAGGGGAGAGAGGAGACATCTTTATGTTTTCACACTAGAGAAGACTCGCGGATCAGTATATAAATCAATATATAAGACATTGACGAAAACTTAAATTTAACCATGTAGCACATAGAAGCATTCAAAAATTATGGAAGATAATCCTCAATAAAACTTGGCTCTCTACAATAAAGAGGTTTTTGTTTTCCAGTTCTAGAGTCTAATATGCAAAGGGGTTCAATGAATTCAGCATGTATTAGGACAAGCAATTAGTTAATATATACCCAAATCAAATCCAACTTTTTTCTTAGTATAAGTAGGTAGGAACTCTTCATATGTTCCTAAAATAGCCTCAATGAGAACGATTGTTGAGACATTTATTGAAAAAGTCAAGAGTATCTTATAATATTTCTCTGTAGTGTGTACCAGTTGTGATGCAATTGCATTTTCACATTTTAGTGGGTTGATTAGATTCTGCCATTATTTTGGCAAATAGGTCTTTGATAGGAGTGAAAATGAATAAAACATATGGCTTGTTTGTAGGATTTTCTGTTGTAATAAGTGTGTTCTTTGCCTTCTGATTTGATTGATATATGTATGGTACTATTGGGTTTTGGATTCAAAGATATAGATTGCATAAACTTGTAGTTAATATGCTCTTTAGATTTAGATTGGTCCTGTTTATTTTTCTTGTATTGAGACAATGAGAGTCCTTTTATGCACTCAAGGGAGAGAACCTAGTAGTTGAGCATCCTAATTTCGCACTTCTCAAAATCCTATTTGTCTATTTCAAATCGCTCCAAATTATATATAGAAGCTTATTAGGCAAGTCCCCTGCTTATTAGTAAGGTTTCCCGTCAACATCATCTTATAGATGCCATATCAGCACACTTTTTATTAAAGTACTTAGAATGACCCCAAAAAATATTAGACTGATAGTTGTGCACTAAGTCATATTTTATTGGTGCGCTGATGTGACATCAACGTTGCTTTTTAGCTCTAAGGAATATATTTCATTCAATTATCAGTACATGATCAACACTAACAACTTAAAAGTTACAACTGTTAGTGTTATAATATTACAAATATTAGGCATTAAATCAACGAGTGTTATAACTATTAGAACATGCTCACAACTACAGGATCAGGGTTAACTTCAGATAATCTTTCACTTGTATGTTGCTTTTGGGATGTGAAAATATAAACTTTTGTTGATTATCTTGAAATCTATTATCATGTTTTAGATTTTTTTTTGGTGGTTGCAGCATTGTATATTTTTTCATTCTCAATCTTTCTTCATTAAAGGATATTCCCAAAACCATAACTTCTTAATTTGTAGCAATTGGAAGTGTGATTATCAGGTCATTATATGGAGAAAGAATATATTTTTTTAATCTTAAAAAATGTTCATACGTAGTATTTTATGTTGCGAGTATTGAAGTTAAAACAAATGAAAATCAGCCGACTAAAGTATTTCAATCATATAAAAAGAAGTCGAAATTTTACTGAGTATTGCTGACGAGGTTTCTGAGCTGAGTCCATACAAACTCAACTTGAACTTTTCTGCATGTTAAGGCTCTGGTTTCCAATTTAAACTTTTCAGAGTAAAGCAGGAAGTATCGGGAAATAAATAAAAAAACAAACTATTCAAGTCGCGAAGAAATTTCTTATCGTATTTCTCAAAGTTTCCATAATTTGTTATGTACTATCCACGCACATGTTTCTCACACAATTTCGTTTTTGTTGTTTATGTTTTGGTTCTTATGTAGAGTTTGAAAGAAAATACAAACTCTTAGGGCGTGTCTTTAAGTAGAGCTTAAGCTTTATCCCGTATCCTCAATGCCTCCCTCTTTCTCGAGTATAACTGACAAACCGACTATTCTAAATAGCAAGTACATTGACTTGACAGGCTTCCAAGCTCACCTGAATGGTGGGTACTTTTTTGTCCTTAGGGATTAGATTGATCAATTGGTGTTCAAAAATTTGGGTCCAATAATTTTAGGGGGTCTAATAACTGCAACCTTTTTGTCAATGTGGCCTTCCAATTATTACTATTAAAGTAGTCCAAAAATGATAACATATGTACCAATAGTACATTTCATAACGACTACTGGGACATTTGGTGACAAGTACTGTCATTTTTGAGTGAACGACTATTAGTGCACCATTTTTTACCACTTTGTGTTCGACGGTCTCTACAGAGAGATCTGTGAATACCAACCTTAGCTTTAAGCAGTTAACACACCTACAGAGATACATTAAAAAAAACATTGAAATCCAACTTACAGTTTAGGATCTGTAGGTGCATGAAGTTAGCCTATGCGGCTACTGGGTCGCCTTCCCTACATGTGTAGATTTTTATTGTCATATACAAAAAATGTTTAGGATCAAATTTTATGACGTATCATCAAATTTTTGATCAAATTCCATAATCTGTTATTAAGATATAAAAGTAAGGAAAAAAAAATACAAAGATACAATATATTATCTTTAACATATATTTTTTATTATTACAAAGAAAAAAGGATCAAACTCTGCAATCTATCATCAAAATACAAATGAAAAAGAAAGAAGTAAAGTTCAAACTCCATGGTCTATTATCAAAATAGGAAAGAGGAAAAATAAAGGAAAAAAAAATGAATATATCATACTGTTACCCAAACACGTTGTATACCAAAATATCTACAGCGTTATCCATTGTACTAGACAAGGTTGTGTGTATTTGCTCCTACAACAGACAAATTTCAGTTTAATTAAAATTGATAACAAGACATTAAGGTTGTGTTAAGTGCTATCATCTGACATGTTTATGTTTCAAGAGCAGATAGATTTGATCTTATTGCAATGTTCTCATAACATCAATTACATAATTTGATAGAAAACAAATTATTCTTAAATATAAAAATCTTATATGTGAGTCATATTTGTGATGCATCGTTGCAAGAGATTTAATGCAATCCCAAAAATAGAATGCAAACAAGTTATCTTTGGAAGATATATATATATATGATTGATAGTTTAATGATGGTAATATTTTTTAGTTATATCATCCGTCAAGACTCAAATCATCAGGATCGTACCATATCTGAGAAACTTTGACAAAACAGATATTCCTCCGAAAAATATAAAATCCTCTTATATATATATATATGCTATAAAAGACTGTTTATCTATAAATTTGTTTGAAAGTTGTTATACTAATTCTTGTAATGAAGTTTTTAATGGAGATCTGTATCTGACATTCTCTTAATCTTTATGACGATGACCAATGTTTAAATTCAGCAGAGCAGCTGTCTGGCAACTCCAGAAAATTGCAGCAAATATATAAAAAAGTGTAGTTCAAATATATAAAGTGGGTAAGCCCTGAACGTGGACCACGTTGTAAGAGAAAGCGAAGCAACGACTTTTCAGCTATCAGTAATTCTTTAGCCTTTCAAAAATGTCAGCCATTACAGAAACAAACAGATTTTTCTAAAGCTTCTTTGTCGTTGCCTTGCCCACGCTTATCATATAGCAATTTTGAAAGGAAATACACACTGACTGTAAAGCCAGGAAATTTATGTTGAAGCAAACTGTGTTATAATATCATATTCAGCTTTTGGTACAGAAATAATTTGGAAAATGCTTTGTATTTACAGGTCTGTACTGCGTCTCCAGCATCAGTCATCATTGTTGCCAGGCAGCATTACGTTTGGGACCATTTCTTTCCAGAACAAAACTACGTATTGTCCTGTGAATAATAAGCAAAACTCTGAACAATTCAGCTGGGTGTCAAACTGCTCCCACTGGGGAATATTTTAAAAGTAACTTCAACAAATAATAACTAACTAGAATAAAGATAAATATATATTGATGTTACAAATGCTAATTGGTATACAGATAAATATTATTTATTTATTTATCTGTCTTTGGTAGCTGATGTGTAATAGGTTCAGGCACTTTATGTCATTAAAACATAATCTGAACACATTAAGACATTGATCTCAATCTCATGTGAATTTAGAAAATATATAAATATTATGTTAACTTCAAAAAATTATACTACAGTAAAAGAACTTAAAATATACATATATTAAGATATTAATTTTGTTTTTTACGAGAGTTCTGAAAATATATAAATAGATAGATGGTAATATCAATTTGAATAAAGAATAAATATTTAAAGAGTGTAAAATTTAATATTAAGATAGTTAATATTTTTGATAAGAGAAAAGTTATATTTTTTATTTAAAAAGTTATTAAGGTAAAGATTTTTGGTTCTATATGAATTTAGAAGATGGATAATGATATATAATTCAAAATTATTAATTAAAGTTAACATAAAAATTATAAAGCTAATAATTTTGGGTGTGTAAGGATTTAGAATATCATATCTAAAAGGATAAACAAATATTAAATTTTTCCAATAAGAAATGTTTCTATCTTGAATGATGTCTTTAATTAAATTATTAATCCTAGAGAAATAAGTTCTTTCCTTTCTTCAATCAATTTTAAAGACAACAACTAAACAAAATATAACAAGACTAATAATACCTACAACATCAATAAACCTAAAAGATATTAACAAGAATACAAGAACTATAAGAACTTTGAAAGCCACTGAAAGAAATGAGAAAAGAAACTATGACAACAAAGACTCAAGGAGGAAAAACAGCTTCTCACAACTCTGTTAGGAGTTCATCTTACATGTAAGAAATCCTCGGTCCATAGTAGCCATGACAACCCTAGGAGTCATGAAACCTTTTTACATTAGAGGACCCCACTAGAGGATAGACCACACCACAAAAGATTTTTGATAAGCCTCAGGCTAAAAATTGACCCATCTTTCTTTCTCCTCTTCATCAAAATCCCCATTCAAATGCAAGGGTAATATCAATGAAAGATTAGGGCACCCTTCATAAGACATCGAACAAATTTATATAGGCATATGAAGCACATTAATGCCTGTAATGGGAATAAAGTTTGTAGAAGAGATATAATTTATTAGCTTAGATTGTATACACGTATCTTCGCCTTAATAATCTACGATAGCAGGGAAAACTACGCCGCAGACAAATACGAAATCTAAGAGCGGGGTTCTTGAGTTTGTCCCTCAACGAATCCTTTTTCTTTTCGATAGGTTAGCACGAAAAAATGTTTCAAGACTTTATTTTGTAAGTTATAATTTTAACTGAAATGATGAAACCAACCTGGTCTACACATGAATAGTAATTTAATCTAGTTATAATCAAATTTTATTTCAACTAACATTAAAAATTCAATTTACCGACTCAAAAATACTTCCAAAATGTTAAGCAAACTATCAAATTTCGTCGATTCATACATCTTGATAGTTGATAAATAGCATAGTGGGTAGTGAAAATATCAAAATTATCTGGCAATACGTGGCTTACGGCATTTACTCTTGCACATTCAATAATGTGTTTTTGCTTTAACAATCAGATTAAACATAACCGTGGAATTTGAAGTAAGAGTGGAACTTTTAGAAACATAGATCTAAGTTGGCCTCTGTGTGTTTTCATTGTTGATAACGATGCATCTTATCGCCATGCAACTTTACGCCAACCAACCAACCCATCGGAATTTAACAGTTAAGATTAATTTCATTTTTAGATACGAACTGATCCTTCCAACTGCATGCGACATGCATGAAAAGATAAAAGGTTTCTTCCTATTATTTTTAACAAAATAGGTACCAGTTATTTTGAAAGGGAATGCAAATTAAAAATAGGTATGATAATAAAAACCTTAATTATTTAAGAAAATGATTGGCTTTTTAAAATCTCGCGACAATGTTCAAAATGGTTTTAAAGATGTTTGGTATTTAGATTTATGATGTTCAAATCTAAGATCAGGCTTAGTGATAACAAATTCTGGGAGGTTACTAAGTTTCATGATTAAAGATGATTTTCTTAAGGATGTTGTGCCCTTGATTTAATATCTCATGTTGGACATTGTTAGTAGTTTTAGTATGGTTATCCTTTTGCTTGGTTACTAACTTATGTTGAACTTAAGGGCTTGGGCCCAGTTAGATATGTTGTTTTATAAATTATGTTGAACCTAAGGATCTTGGCTCAGCTAGTTATGTTCATATTTTGCTAAACAATACTTACTTTTTGTTGTGGATAAAAGGTTATTTTGAATGTACTCAAAATAGTAGTGTTAGGCATGGTTTAGATGTTGATGTAAATATTTCTAGGTTATTTTTGATTGATTTTGTCTAGTGTAGGTTTTAGGAGCTTCAGACTATAATCAAAAACAAATCCTGGGAGGTTGTTTCTAAAAGAGTTATGGAAGTACATACTAAAAAGATTTGAAAAGTGTTAATGATGTTTATTATACTCCATAGCTAAATTATTTTAATTTGAATATCATTTTATTTAGGATTTAGTTTTGAAGAAGAAGGCAGTAGAATTGAGATATATGAAGACTCTAAAATAGATTTATACCAACTCTTTTGTCTCACTTTGCACAAACTTCTCTAATACAATATTGAACTTTTCATGGACCATGTAGGATGACCTCCCATTTGCTATTGGGGTGCTTTGCTATTGAGTTATCTTCATTTCAAGTGTCACTCAATCATATGCCTTGAAATAAGAGAAAATAAATAAACAAATATCTAGTATTGTGTAAGTTAGAAAGATCAAACTTCCAACAATACTTTTGTATGTCAACAATTTTAGCAACATCTTCCTTGCTTGCACAATTCTATGAGCAGTTAGAGTGGAAGCTGGTTTACAATTAGCCATATCAATATATTTCATCATATCTTTTTCATAATTTATTTGACAAATGAAAATTCTATCCTCACTTAGATGAATATTCATCACTAGGAAGTATTGCATAAGACCTGAATTTTTAATTTCAAATACAACAATTATCAACAATTTTGAACTCATGCTTATTTTTAGGATTACTATTCTTTTACTATCAATCATAACATACAAACTTATATTAATGATACCAGTCACCTTCTTATAAATAAACTCATACTCTTCGTATAGCCTTTTCAATAGAAAAATAGACATCAATCCTAGCATACCATACTCTTAGTGCTTCCCTAAAGTCATATAAAACCTCATGCAACTTGTGAATTCAGAATATTTTTCCTCATATTTCAAAACCCTATGATTGTTGGACATAATCTTTCTCTTCTAAGTACCTTTTCAGGAGGTCACTTTTCACATTCTATAATGAATATTCATTTTCTTAGCCGCTGATGAAATCATTCTAATGGTCTCTTGCCCTGCTACTAAAAAAACATTTCTTATTTTCTTAATATTATTTTTTTGTGACACTTTGAAGTAGGAGTCAAACTTGTAATTACAGCATATAAAATTAAGAACAAATAATTATATAGAAATGTATAAGATTTAAGCTCAAAATTATGTCTTCCTCTAAGGTCATATATGCTGCCTTGGAGGACCCATGAAATGCAATTAGATCTAAAGACCAATCCCAGCTAATGTTTTCTACATACTCTATCCTAATTTTCTGCCCTGTTTCCCTTTTTCAGTTGTCAAAAAATCATTTTCCTTAAAGCTGGTGATATCTTCTCAGAAAGTCTAACATCCCAAAGTAGCACAACCATTCAAACATAAGTTCAGAATGTAAAACTTCTATATTATGAAATTGAGACAACCACCCGGTGACTATTTAATGATGAGGTTGGTGATAAATGAGAGTACAACTCTTTCTATCCATGAATATATGTCGGCAAATGTCACTCTCTCTTATAACCAACAGAATTTCCAGTTTTTGAAAATATTAATATAATAATATATAAGTTTATAATATTAAAAAATGGATTGCAGACTGCCAGAAAGCCAATTGCATGACTGCCAGAAAGCCAATTGCATTTCTGGCAAAAATTTATACACTTGGTCTGAAATATGCTTTTAGGGTTCTGATAAGTCCATATCAAAGAAGGCTGCCATGAGAGAAAACAAAAAGCGAAAGAAAATCTTCTCTTTCCATTATGAGATGATATATCGTTGTTGTGTACTATCTTTACTCACGAGAAAGGCGAGGCTTTGCAACTAGTCTCTTCCCACTAGAGTTTTGTTTTGTTTTTTTGCGTAAAGTTAAAAGAAACTATAATCTGACAAGAGTGCCGCTTTATTTATCTTTAAGGCAACTATTTGTCGACAATGGAAATAATCCTATATTTCCTTCATTTGGAAATGCTATAAATAAATTATGATGCCTTTGCTATGATTGAATACTTAAACAAATTTATGTACATTCTCAAAGTCAGACATACAACTAGTTGCATTACATAAGTGATGTACTGGTTGACGTTTTCTTATATAAGTTTAAGTCTTTTGAAAATTATTTCATAAAAGTATATTCTAATTTAGTAGAAGCAAATTTTAATAGATAATAGAAAGTTATTTATGATTGACATTGTTTCATAAATCTAAATGAAGAATCATTGTACCTTTCAATTTAGTACAGAAAATGATTTTTAATAAGAAGAAAAATAGAAATTGAAAACATTTCTTCTAAATTAGTACCAAAAATAAATTCCAATATATAAGTTATCTATTAGTTGACATTTTCCTATAAGTCAAAATTGAGAATTAGTATGTTTTTTCTAAATTTTTCAAAAGGTCAAAAGAGAAATATAAAGTAAATGGAATTCTAAACATAGAAAATTAATTTTAATAAATATATTATATATTGTTTGATATTTTTTCTTAAAATAAAATTGAGAAAAATGACACTTTTAAAATTTAAGATTAAAAAAAAATAAAATATTTGAACTACTGTCCACTAATCACTTCACTCACATAAAAAAATATTTTCTTATTTAGTTTTAGAATAAAAATCATTTATCTTAAAAACTAATTTCTTATTTTATTTTAAAACAAATTCTATTTAATTTTAAATGTATATTCAGTAATACCACTTTACTGGATTCTCATTTAAATATTCTGTAATCTAATTTAAATATTCATAATACCACTTTACTAGATTTTGATGACAAAAACAACAATACCACAACTTAAAGATCTCACCATTCCATTATCAGCTATACACATATATATTGATAATAAAATTATTTTATAACAATATTTTAACATTTATGCCTATCTCTCTTCTCTTTTGTTAAAGGGTTTCGGGGCCCCTTCAAAACCTATTTTTACTGTAATCAAAAACAATATTTTAACATTTATATAATTTATGAAAATTAAGATTATGATGTCAAAAAATATTGTAAGTCTTGTATTCAAATATTTTCTTTTAATTATTTTATTTAAATAATTAATTACTTTTTAAAATTTATAGTTATTTTTTTTTTTAATATATATATTTCAATTCAGAAACTCGAAACATTCAGTTGCGAAGCGAAACTTAAACAATAACTTGAAGATAACTTCGACATGCCAATTCTCCTATTTATTATACTAATATTAAGTAAACTTAGAGTAGACGCAATGGACATGTATATAAAAATGTTGATGAAAGCCGAACAAAGAATCTGAAGAGAACAGCGAGATGCTGAAATTCTATAATTATTACGTAGACGGTGCAACCCACAAAAATAACATTTATAACCTGTCTAAGTACACATTTCTTTATGCAATGGCTTGCCTGGTTTAAAAGTTACTTAAATTTTATCCAAGTACAATGGTGTGCCTGGTTTAAAGTTATTAATTTTATCCAAGTATAATGGCGTGTCTTTTTCACAGGTTAATTACATTGAAAATTGTCAGTTTTTAGACAATTTTATACTGAAAATGTGAAATGTGAGCATATAAATAAAAATAATTTAAAAACAGGGTTTAAAATAGTAAGAATTAAAATTAAAATTATAAAATAAATATTAAGCGAATAAAAATAAAAATATTTGATTAAAATTATTTGAAAGCAGATTAAAAATGATAAAAATAAGATTAAAAATAATAAAAATAAAAACTAAAATGATAAAATAGATATAAGGAAAAAAAATTAGAATAAGAATTATAAAATAATTTAGAAATAAACAAAATTCCTCTTCTTTTTAAATAAACATTCTAAAAAAAGTAAAATGTAAACATATTTATTTATGATTCAAATTATTAAATAAATACTGATATATGTGAGAATATAAAATTATTGATAATAAAGTAATAATAGAAATAATTTTTAATCTTTATAAAATATTATTTTTATGATTTATTATCTTATTATTATAGAATAAAATAATTCTTCAATACAGAACATATAAGGACATTGATGATGATCTCTGTTGTTTTGATTTTTGTCACTTGTAATTCCATTCAAAGTATGCTTATCTCATGTCCTCATTTCACTTAAATTATTTTTCGCATTAAAGTGTTGGAAAAAAAAGAAAAATTTAGAATGAAGCAGCGATCCTAGTTGGAATAGCATATAATTGCTCAAAACCGAGCTGGTAACCAGCCTGGAAGTCCTAACAGCCCCAACAGGCCCCAACCTCACCATCAGGTTGGTAACCAGCCTGTGGTAAATATAAAAATAAAGACTTTGATAAATGTTAGAAATAAAGACTTTGATAAATATAAAAAAATTAATATAAAAAAATTATTTTTGAAATTTAAAATATAATATTTTAAAATAATTATTATTTTAAAATATTAATTACTAATCTATATTTTTATTTATTTAAACATACTGTTTATTATTTTATTTATTTATTATTATAATAAAAAAGAAAAAAAGAAAATATACATAAATATAATAGTTACCTTCATAATATATTTCTATTAAACATTGTCAGACAATTTTAGAACAAAAATGACAGTCATTCTAATTCTAAATTTGTTCATATTTCTAAATTTGTTCATATTTCTAATTCTAAATTTGTTCTAAATTTGTTCATAGCTTAATTTAAATATTTAGTTATAAAGTAATAGAAAACTTCGGAATGTACGATACATGCATAGCATGTGTATTTTATCTATGCTACCTTGCAAAATAACAAAAGTAGACAGCGATGAATTCGTCAAACATTTCGATACAATCTACACTATTCTGCAATCTCCAGTTGTTCCAATGCAATTTTAAACTTCTACATGCACATCTCAACCCAGTGTTTTTTTCCTTGGCTTTAAAAAGTTTTCCTTTCAAAATTGCTCAGGTGAAATCTGTTTTAATGGTTTATAATTATTGTGAAACAAAGTATTGAAAATTGGAAATGTCAGATTCTGAACCGATGAATGTAATTATAAGTACATAGAAAGGTCAAATATGTTCTGATTATGAAATATAGTATATATAGCTGTAGCGTGTTGTTAGCTTTCAATTATACATGATTTTCAAATGAAATAGTATATAGTATGTTGTTAGTTTTCAATTATACATGATTTTCAAATCATTAACAATGTTTTTTTTCTTTTTAATAAGGTTGGAGAAATTTTTTCTATGTAAGACATTTCTTTACATCTATAGAGAAATTGTTTGTAGATTGCTCATAGAAATATATACATAAAATCTAATAATATTATGATTTTTAAAGCTTGAATTTCTAGTTCTGATTGTATATGTTTTTTAGCATCAACGCTTGGATTGCTAAAAAACATATACAATCAGGACTCCTAGGCAAGACTGGAGGTTTTCTTCTCCATTCTTTCTTACTAGTGCCTGCAGAGAATGGAGACTTTTGTAACTCATAATTTTTTAATATAATATACAGGCTTATAAAAAAAAACATACACAATCAAAACCAGAAATTCAAGCTTTAAATTTAAACAAATTGTGAAAATTTGATCGATTTAATATTATGACTGAAAATCTTCTTTTAGAAATTTCGGAGCCATAGAGAAACTATTAGATATGTTTATATGTACTTGCTATAACTTTCTAATTGTTTCTGAAATGAAAAACATCCATTTCATCCTCTTCCCAGATTTCATTTTTCTTCTACTTTGGTTTTTCCCTTGAAAAACTCTTACACAGTTTCATAACCTCTTCATTCCCATTGAGGGTTATGTATAACTACATAATCAATATATATTTTCTTGTTTCAGTATTGGTGCTCTCAGACTCTTGCATCTTTCACAGGCCCATTGATAGCTATTTCTCAACCCTCATATTCAGTAATTCAAGGTATTTTCAATACTCAATACAAAGTACTCAAACAAGAAGAGTCTCAAGACAAGATTAAGTTAAAGTCACATATATATATTCATCAAACTGAAACTTTTACAAGAAAAAGAAAAAAGTGATCTTCACAAAGCTCCTCAAAGGAGTTAAGTTTCTATGATTAAAG
This sequence comes from Thuja plicata, assembly GCA_018584345.1. Taxonomy (NCBI): domain Eukaryota; kingdom Viridiplantae; phylum Streptophyta; class Pinopsida; order Cupressales; family Cupressaceae; genus Thuja; species Thuja plicata. The sequence goes on from MU227846.1 coordinate 782,099, forward strand.
AAGAAAGTCTTATACACACTATAAGAATCTCTTCTTTAAAGGAGCTTGTATAATTAAACTAGAAAAGCTTATACAATTTCCTAGTGAAATTGAAACCTGTAGCAGACAGGCAGGCATACATACATACATACCTTGTATTATTAGAGCCTCCACCAAATAATTGAAACCCAAGTTTTTCTAGGGTTTTTCTCCAAGTCTGAGCTCCAGGTCCACCTCACCATCAGAATCTGATTTGTGCAACTGATCTATGATGTGGGTGCCACTGCACTTAACACAAAGCTCAGGCCTCTTGATTTCTCCATTACCCCTTGAACCTCCATGGGGAACAATCAAAGAGGGCTCAGAAGAAGCAGCATCAGAAGAAGCAGCAGCGTCATATGGGATGAAAATAGCAGAGGCCAGGTCAAGATAGATAGAAGTCACCTTAGATTTCCCCCCCTTGTGACCGTGGGGCTGAAGAAAAGTAACATGATCATTGCTGTTATTGGTATTATTTTTTCTATGATTAGATGCAGGACTGCCATTAAAGCCAGCTCTTCCTAGGGCTCGATCTCTGCGGTGGACATTCATATGACCACCTAGGGCTTGAGCAGAAGTGAAGCCTCTTTTGCAAAACTGACATCCATACAATCTGGGCTGCCTTGAACCAGATGAGCCCCTTTCTCCTCCAGCCCCTAGCTCCCTCATAGGACCACTGGCTACTCCGGACTGCTCTGATTCGGCTTCATCAGGACTCTCCATTTCTCTTCTTCTCTTATACATATCATAAGAAGCACCTGAATCATCAACCGGCAGCCAAAAAGAAATAAAAATGCAATCTTTAGTCTTTATTCCTTTGTTGTTTGTGTTGAATTCATTCTGTTCCAGCCGAGATCCTTATAATACCCCTTGATAAATTTTCTGGTGCCGGAGTCAACGATAAATTGTTAACAACTGTCGGGAAAGCAGTCGCAATCCAGCAGTTGAACAGAGAGAGAGAGAGGAAGTTTCATGGAACGTGAAGAAGATAAAGAAATACTGAAATTCCCTCGACAATATCACGGTGGGAGATAAAGAAATAGAAATAGAAAGAGAAAGAGAAAGCTCCACTTGGCTTGTAGAAATACCCTCAAAACCGGCCTTGTATACCATCTAGACTTATTCAGCTTCCTCCATTTTCACACTCCTGCTAACTAATCTTGCCTAATCTTGCATGGATTTTGCACACACTTCTAGAAGAATATACGCTTCTTCTAGAAGAATATAGTCAGGAAATATAGCGGTGGGACTGCACTTGCATGCCTGTTCCAGTTTTGAAGAAGAATATAAGCAGCAAAAATCACTTTTTTTATCTTCTAGACTTGTTACTAAAGTACCCAAATCGCTCAAATCGCTCACCTCTAGTTTTAGAGATGAATTTTTCACCTCTAGTTTAAGAGATGAATTTTTCAGCTTGGCTTCTGAATTTGGAGTCTGGATAAGCTTGTATGGTGCATGCAATATCTCTGCTTCTTTTGGGGATAATGCGTTCTTTGGAAATGTAAGTTCACTTCACTCACACTAATGTTTAGTTAGACTGGTTTTTGAAGTTTGTGGGCATTCTCCTATCTTTTCACTTCCGATACTTTATCATTTAGCTGTAGCTGATTGGTTGATTGATAACACTATGTTAGTTCCAAAGCTTTTAATGGGTTTCTTTGAGAGAGTTAGGTGTGAGTTTATAGCCACTTTAATTGGTTTTAACTTTTTATTTCATGTCACTTGACTTAGATAGCTTGTATCATTCAACAAGGTTTGGGATTTTGGTGTTTTAATTGGATTATGTATAATATGTTGTTTATATTAGTTGGGATTACTTAATTTTTATAGTTTAAAAATAGTAATATAAAGTAAGTTAAGTGAGTTTAATTTTGGAGGAAACTCTTGGTTATTCACATTTTAGTTGGAGTAGTATTACAATATGTGACCTTATGAGTAGTATTACAATAAGTGCAAAGTGTATCATTCATTCTCATGAGAAATGAGTTTTGTGAAACACTATTTATAAACCATAGGTTCATAAATTTGACTCAAAAACAACATAATTGTAATTGATAACAATATCATAATTTAACTTAAGTGAAAAATATCTACTCGTTATCCATTAATATATATTATGTTTATATTAAAAATTTAAAAATTACATTTTAGCAAGCTAAGTGAGTTTAATTTGAATAACTGCTAAGTGTACCATTTATTTTCATGAAAAATAGATTTTGTGAACCACTACTTATAAACTATAAGTCAAAGAATTTGACTAAAAAACAACAAAATTATAATTAATAACAATATCATAATTTAACTTAAGTGAAAAATATCTACTTATTATCAATTAATATATATTATGTTTATATTAAAAATTTAAAAATTACATTTAAAAATTTTATATTAAAAATTTAATTTAATTTTTTTACGTTAAAATGTAATAATTTAATCCACTGATAAAAAAAAAATTTAATGAATTAAATTCAATCAATAAAATTTGTTCATAAAGTAATTCAACTACAATAAATTTAGGTCAAACTTGATTTGTTAAATGTTTGGCAACAACGAGTTTATATGAGTGGCAAATTCCCTAAACATGAGACCAGCTACTTTCCAAGCCTATTACCATGTCGCGCTCATAGCAATATTCGAAGGACATAGAGTTTAAACTATAATTAGCATCTCCACTTTTAATTATGACATGTGATTTTAGATAAGATTGAATTTATATTCTCCATCATGAAGGAAAAACATGATCTATATTTGCGTGCATATTATAATATCTTATAATAAAAATTTAAACTTAATTAATAACTTTTTTTTTTCTAAAAAAAATAAAAATTAATTATATAAAAAATATAATTAAATAAAAATTAATTGAAATGTGTAACATGAGTAGATTAAGTAAAATCAATTAGATTAAATTATGTAATGTGAAATAGTAAGGATGGCCACATTATAAATAAAAATTTAAGGAATATTTAATTGTATTAAATTAATGATCAAAATTTCATTGATAAAGACAATAAAGATGATGTGCTTAAGAATCTAATAATTGTATTAAATTAATGATCAAAATTTCATTGATAAAGACAATAAAGATGATGTGCTTAAGAATCTAAAATTGTGGTATATTTTTTTGTTTATAGATGTGGATGAAAATGTTCTATCTTAACTGTTAAGTCATCTTTAAAGATTTGGATTTAGTTTGTAGATGTAAATTTAATTTGTAATTTTTATGTTCTTTGTATTTGTCTTTTAATTTCTCTAAAAAATAGAATATAGATAAAAATATTATCTATCATGTTGTGATATTTCTATCAGGCTTCAACTGTGTAGTTTTTGAGTCAAACTCATTGACCCATAATTCATGAGTAGTGGTTCACATGAACCCATCTCTCATGAGAATGAATGGAACACTTAGCACTCATTGGATCTAGGTGATGCTCACAGAGGTGAAGCACCGGGACTTCCCGGGAGGTTACCCATCCCAGTACTACTCCAGCTCGAGCGCGCTTAACTACGGAGTTTCCTCCATGGTTAAACCCACTCTACTTGCATCC
>MU227846.1:786425-798474 GCA_018584345.1 Thuja plicata
AAATTGTGATATTGCTATCAGGATTCAACTGTGTAGTTTTTGAGTCAAACTCATTGACCCATAATTCATGAGTAGTGGTTCACATGAACCCATCTCTCATGAGAATGAATGGAACACTTAGCAATATCACAATATGTAAGATTAAGTAAAATCAATTAGATTAAATTATGTAATGTGAAATAGTAAGGATGGTCACATCATATATAAAAATTTAAGGAATATTTAATTGTATTAAATTAATGATCAAAATTTCATTGATAAAGACAATAAAGATGATGTGCTTAAGAATCTAAAATTGTAGTATATATTTTTGTTTATAAATGTGGATGAAATTGTTCTATCTTAATTCTTAAGTCATCTTTAAAGATTTCCATTTAGTTTGTAGATATAAATCTAATTTGTAATTTTTATGATGTTCTTTGTATTTGTCTTTTAATTTCTCTAAAAAATAGACTATAGATAAAAATATTATCTATCATATATTATTTTTTTTGTAAAGAATAATACTAAAAAATATCTATTGTATTCTAATATTCTTGTCAAAGGACATTTAGTGTAATAGAATAGTCATTTTGTAAGCACATAGATGATGCTCAATTCAAATATCTTCAATACAAAAACAATCTTGATAATAAAAAAACTTTAAAAAATGAACATAATTTTTTTTATTATTGAGACTGACCTACTTTAGGATATGTGTGTGATTTTTATGGTAGATGTGTGATTATATTTTGGAATCTCAAATAGTAATGACTTCTAATGATAAACAATTGTAACAAATATTTGTATAATACATAATAATAACACCAAATTACATATATTTCTACTTATTTAACATATGACCAAAGTGTAAAATGGGAAAATGTTTGATTTTTTTAGTTGATATAGGTTGGATCTATGTCCAATTATTAAATTATGGAAAAGGTTAATAATCAAATTGTGAGAAATAAACTTGTTAGACTAAGATCACATGTACAAAAAATATATTAAAAAATAGAAATAAATAATAAGTATAAGCCTATGTGCAAATAAGTTTTATAAAAAAACATATATTTTAATATTATATTATATTACTAAAATAAACCAATCATATTAAAAATGATATATATTCTTATAAGTTAAATTTCATACACCACAAGATGATAATGAAAGTATTAATTATATTCTTTTATTGTTTTAAGCCTTTTAAAATTTCATTTCTTGTGAAGTTTATAATTTTCAAATACTAGCACTTACACTTAAGGAAGTTGAAGGGATTAGCTCATAGGAAATTATAGGTAGAATTTAAATGTGAAAAATAAAAAAAAATGAGATTTTTATATAAAAATGTAAATTTTCTATATTAGTTAAAATATTAGTAAAACAATTTATAATTAAATTAATTCTAATATCTTTTATTAGTATTTATCATTCATATAAAAATAATTAGAGACTAAGTACAAAATAGTGAAATTTTTGATAGACATGCATGCAAAATGAGACATCAAACATTGTGCATAAATAATATGATATAATTGGCTATTATTTTAAAGAATACAATGATTTGGTCATAAGAATATTTATAATTTAATAGAATAGATTTTACAAAACCTCATCTCGACTTAGAAACATTCAAGCAAATATAATAATTTAATCAACTACAATAAAGGTCAAACTTGATATGTTAGATGTTTGGCGACAGCGAGTTTATATGAGTGGTAAATTCCCTAAACATGAGACCAACTACTTTCGAAGCCTATTACCATGTCGCGCTCATAGCAATATTCGAAGGACATAGAGTTTAAACTATAATTAGCATCTCCAATTTTAAATATGAAATGTGATTTTTAGATAAGATTGAATTTATATTCTCTACCATGAAGCAAAAACATGATCTATATTTGCATGCATTATAATATCTTATAATAAAAATTCAAACTTAGTTAATTAACTTTATTTTCTCTTTTCTATTTCGAGTAAATTTAAAAAAAATATTAAAATTAATTATATAAAAAATACAATTAAATACAAATTAATTGAAATATGTAACATGACTAGATTACGTGAAATCAATTAGATTAAATTATGTAATGTGAAAAATAGTAAGGATGGTCACATCATAAATAAGAATTTAAGGGAATACTTAATTCTATTAAATTAATGATCAAAATTTCATTGATAAAGACAATATAAATTTAAGGTAATACTTAATTCTATTAAATTAATGATCAAAATCTAATTGATAAAGACAATAGAGATGATGTGCTTAAGAATCTAAAATTGTGGTATATATTTTTGTTTATAGATGTAGATAAAAATGTTCTATCTTAATTGTTAAGTCATCTTTATAGATTTGGATTTAATTTGTAGATATAAATTCAATTTGTAATTTTTATGATGTTCTTTGTATTTGTCTTTTAATTTCTCTAAAAAATAGTTTATAGATTAAAATATTATCTATCATATTTTAATAATTTTGTCAAGAATAATACTAAAAAATATCTATCCTATTCTAATATTCTTGTCTAAGGACATTTAGTGTAATGGAATAGTCATTTTGTAAGCACCTAGATGATGCTGAATTCAAATCTCTTCAATACAAAAACAATCTTGGTAATTAAAAAAATTAAAAAAAATGAACATAATTTTTTATTATTATTGAATGACTTGCCTACTTTAGGATATATGTGTGTTTTTTATGATAGATGTGTGATTATATTTTGAAATCTCAAATAACAATGACTTCTAATGATAAACAATTGTAATGAATATTTGTATAATACATAATAATAACACCACATTACATATATTTCTACTTATTTAACATATGACGAAAGTGTAATATGCCGCAATGTTTGATTTTTTTAGTTGATTTAGGTTGGATCTATGTCCAATTATTAAATTATGGAAAAGGTTAATAATCAAATTGTGAGAAATAAACTTGTTAGACTAGGATCACATGTACCAAAAATATATTTAAAAATAGAAATAAATAATAAGCATAAGCATATGTGCAAATAAGATTTATAATAAAATATATATTTTAATATTATATTATTAAAATAAACCAATCATATATAAAAATGATATATATTCTTATAAGTTAAATTTCATACCACCACACGATGATAATGAAAGTATTAATTATATTATTTGATGGTTTTGAATTTTTTAAAATTTCATTTCTTTTGAAGATATTAAATTCTTACTTTTCTATATATGTATGTATGTATGTACATCTATCTATGTATATGTATATATATTTTAATAGATAAATAAATAAAATTATATTTAATAATTACATTATATATAAATAATACTTTTAAACAAAATATTAATGAATAATTTTAGTATTTAATAAATATAAAATATATATTTAAACTATTAAATTTTATTAAAAATATAGTTACTATAATAAAGGAATCTTTAGATGACAAGATCATTATTTTATCAATATTTTGTTTGAATTCATATGATTATATTTTTCTTCTCTCTTTTATGAGTTATATAATATTTTATTTCTTGAATAAATCATATTCTTTTACATATATTGTATGTGACTAATATAAATGTAAAAGGACCTGTCAATAAGATTGAAGTGATTTTAAAATTAATTTAGATTAGCCTATTAATAATTTTTTGATGATGATTTAAAAATAGTAGTTTTAGAATCACTTTTTATATTAAAAATATTTGAAATGAGTTTAGAATAACAACCAAATCTTCATAGTTAATTCAAAATCAGACGGAGCGAGAAGACAGAAAGTAGGGTTTCTTGCAACAAGGATAATGATGATGGGGAAGCGTCAGATGAAGATAGAGATCCTGATCTAGGTGGTTATCCTCCTTGGCCGATTAGCTTGGAGGGGTTGGGGTCATTTTTTGGCTATTTTTGCCTCTTTTTTGTGCCTATGGTTGCCTTTTTCACGGGTTCTTTTCCTTTTCTTGGTGGCTTGGCATGGTTGTAGCAGTTGGCTCTTTTGGCAGAGTTGTTGCAAGGGATCCCTCTACTAATATGTATGGATTCGGTGTCTTGTTGTCCACTATTGTTGTGGTTACATTGGGTTTTTTGCTACCCACCCCTAATGTTTCTTCTATTGCTGCGGTGTGCTGACTTTCCCTTTCTACGGGAGATGCCTTTGTTGGTGAAGCATTGTGTAAGGGGATGGCAATTCACAAGACGGAAGTCCAAAAGGATGGGGTTGTGCGCTATGCTGGACACTAATAGTTATGGTGCAGGATTCTGTTAAGGACGGATCCGAGGTGTTAACTTGGGATTGTGGAGTGTTAGAAGCTCATTCTCAGTTGTGGTGTAGGATCTCGCATGGTGCGAATCTAATGTGTAACTGGGGAGGGTAAGTGTTGGAGTGCATCAAGGGCGGATAGGGTGGCCAACCTCCCTCAAGAGGGACGAAGCAAAGTAGTCCTTCCCTCCTGTCTTATGGTAAGACTTGAGGTGTCGTATGGATAAGTGGTGAAATGGAGTAGCCTCGCCTTATCACCAGGTGGTGAGGTTTATTGGTGGATGCATACTCATGGTCCCTATCTCAGTGAAGTGGAGTAGTTGTGCCAATGTTGGGTATGACTCCGAGGGAGTTGTCCATGACTCGAAAGCTGGGGAAGCAGATTACCTAGTCCCTATGCGGGAGGCAATTGCACAATGGGTTGTTCAAGTAGGAGAGTTGGAGCTTGAGTTGCTCAGGCTGTGCGAGTAAGTGTTGCAGAGCTAGATATCCATGAATGGTGGATCTAAGGGGTGTTGCACTCGGTGGACATCCAGGTTACCTAGAAGGTTGGATTTGCATTGGGATTTAGTATCTCAAGGACCTATGAGCGAGGTCCAGGATGGAAGATGGGATATGGTGTTCCAAAGGAGTGCTCAAGTTGAGCCAAGCCATGAGACATAATTATAAGGGTGATCAAAGGTGAGTTGTGGTGCACGACTAAAATGGTGATATGGTTCATAGGCAAGGTTCTATGGTGGTACAACCGAGCTGGAAAGTGAGTATAGTGACTAAGGGATTGCGATGGATCATGGAACAAGGGCGTGGAGCTCAAGTAGGAATGCATTACATAGGGAATCCATGGAGCTAAGATTGTAGGCGTGCATGAGTTGGTCTAAATGCAGTGGATGCATGAGTAATAGGGTTCACCAATAGCGTCATGTAGACAAAGATAAAGGGTCAAGGAAGTTAGCGCTCAATGTTTGGATTCAAAGCTAGCTATGCTGGTTAGCTATCCCATGGGGAACAAATTGGTGCTTCAAGGTCTATGATGGTCTGGGGGAACTCAACATGGGGTTATAGTGCTTCGGTAGTACTGGACATGCTTCAGTAGCATGAAAAGAAGGACAAGAGGACTCAAGGTGTTCCAAGGTGCTTTGGTAGTGCCAAGTATGCTTTGGTAGTATGCGTAGTGAGTAGGAGGACTCAGTCATCCAAGTCACTCAGGTGGGATGGATTGTTCAACAAGGGAGACTTAGGGAGTCTTGATGTACTTAGGAAGTGCAGTGCATAGTTCAAGGGGAGCACGCATAGTTGAGAAAGAGGGAGCTATGGTGGTTCTAGGGCTTTCAAAGTGGCACAACGGTGATCAAGAGAAATCAGGGAGTTGAGACCATAATGACTAATGTTAGTAGCTTGGGTCTTATGGGGGATGCCATAGTCGAAAGCATAAGGTGGCTAGTATAAGAGAGGTTCAATAGGGTTGGACAGGAGTAGAGAAATGAGCTTGAGGATGCATGCGAGGAGCACCAAAGGAGTAGATCCAAGGAGGTTCAACATGCACTTCTATTCTGCATGGGGTATGTTTATGTAGTCAGGTGGTGGGTACTGGATGTTTGGGGGTAAGGCGTAGTCTGGGAGCAAGAAATGGAATCGTTCACAATGGGAGTTGCGAGTAAGGCTTGTAAGTTCCATGCTAGGTTGGAATTCTCATGGAGAAGACTCATCCTGGGCATGAGATAAATCTACCCATGTGATGCATAAATTTGGTCACGCTAATACCCAACTTATGGTAAGTTGGTATCAGAGCGTAAATATTGTCAAACATGTATGCAGCTTGTGGTGAATTGATATTGACAGTGTTGGATATGGTTTCAACATTGGAACTTGGCTTTGGTAGTTAAGATGTTGCAAGGTGTCACAAGGCCATAATGAAGTGATTGATGTAGTGTAGCAAAGGTTGTTGTGGTTCATCAGAGTGCAACTTTAAGGAAGTTAGCATTTTCGGGGACATGTAAGACCAACACATAGGGGTTGCGTGGAGTAGTGAGGTGTAGGAGCTGTATGGCGCAGTTATGAGGAGAATGATTGGGATGTGTGGAGTAGTGTTGTGTAGGGATTGCATGGGGTAAGTCCGAGGAGTAAAATTTGGGCTATAGGGTAACTATGGTGGTTATCCTTGGTGTGGTGTAGGATCTTGCATGGAGCAAATATGAGAAGAAACAAAAAGGGTTGCAAGGTCCAATGAGGAGTAGGATCTTTTCTGAAGAATCATCTGAAGTATGAGAACGATGGCATTCCCAAAGGTAGTGAAGTGTCTAATCTTGTTCGGGACATCATCTAAGGTGCAACAATGTTGGAGCTGCTTAAGGCAGTATGTTCTAGGATTTTTTGGGACAGATCTAAGGCAATTTATTTGGGGCCACAAGGTGTGGTATGTTGTAGGATTTACATGGTGTGAATTTGAGGTGTAATGGGCTAGTGGTGTGACAGGTTGGCTTGGTGGCTATGGTGGAAGATTGGGTAGCAGTGTCATGGATTGACAAAACTTGGGCTATAGGGTGACTATGGTGGTTATTCTCAGTGTGGCATAGGTTGGTGTTTGGTACATCATCCGAGGAGTAAACTTGGGTTGTTTGGTATAGTGTGGCATAGGTTGGTGTTTGGTACATCATCTGAGGAGTAATTTTGGGCTGCATGGTGTAGAGTGGTGTGTAACACCCCAAAATTGCCACCTTATAATCCTAATCAATTTTGGTGCGTTCCTTCAATTTTCTCATCTTCAAAGTCTTATTGTACTAGGCAAATTCTTTTCCTAATTAACTTTAATTGACTGAGTTTCAAATGCAGAAAACCCAAATTTGCATAAATCTGACATTATATTTAATTCCTAAATTCTCAAAGTTTATTAGCTAAAAATCCCTATGATTAATTAATTTAATACTAAATTCCTAAGTGCTTTAATTAAATTAATTCCACCCCCTTCAGCTAATATACATAAAAGGAATTGAATATTTATTTAATTGATTGGATAAATTACCCTCAAAAGAGAATTCCATAATTCCATGTGAAAGGTCACTAATGTGGCAATAATCCATCCTTTTAATTAAGTAATTCTTGCATTTTTGTCTCAAATGGAAATGAAGAGGCAACTGTTTCTTTTCAAGAAACTCTTCACCCTCTTTCCATGGTTTTCTATAAATTGGACCTCTTTTTCTTCATTTGGGATGGATGGTTTTTGAGAGCATCAAATCTATAAAGAAATTTGTATTAATTGTTTCATGCTTTTGAGTTTAAATTGCATAATTAGATTAATTTCAATTTGGATTAAAGATGTGTTGATCTTATTTGCAATTCATTCACATATCTAACCTCTCAATTTTATCTCTCAAGCTTTCTAATTTAAATGCAATTTAAATTCTAGATTAAGAGCATTTCAATTCTAGATTAAGAGAGTTTCATTTCTTAGATTAATTGCAATTTGATTCCATAGAGTAGTTGCAATTTCAATTCTAGACTAGTTGCATTTGATTCCATAGATTAATTGCAATTCATTTCTAAATTAAGAGAAATCTCATTTCATAGATTAATTGTAGTGCATTCATGGATTAATGGAAATTACATCTTCTCTCATGCTTTAGAAATCCTCCATGTTAGCAATGGTCAGGTTGTTGGCTCTCATTCTGAGAGTAAATTTGACATCCACAACTAATTAGGAGGCAACAAGTCACTTCAATTGAATTTGCAGGATAAACAATTCATGTTTGTCTTTGCAAATTTAACAATCGAGTAAAGGCTATGCTGAGTTTGTGCCTAATTTAGAGGTCACATTCAAGCACACACATTTTGGCACCCACCGTGGGGCATAAAAAACAATTTCTGGCCTCATTTTAAAACTTTTTGACAGTGTTTTGGGAACTCTGCCGTACGTCCGTACAACACTGGTATGGAGTATCGCGCGAAGTTTTGCGTTGAGCTGCATGAAGTTTTGCTCTTTGTAGCACTCTATTGCATGAAGAAATAGAAAGCTCACACGCTTTGAAGTACTTGCTCGCACGCAGCGAAGTACTTGCTCGCGCAAACTTTAGTAGACAGACACTTAAATTTTAGAATTTGTAATTTGCTATTCTTATTTTCTGACATTTGTTTTCTGCTATGATTTTTCTGTTTCTGATTTCTGCTGCAACATAACAGTGGTTTGCAGGTTTGCTTGCCAAAGATCAAAAAATTTCTAATAGTTTTCTTGCAGGACAATAGTCAAAGGCATAATCAAAACGTCATGTTTATTTACTGTTTTTCATTCACATAGTTTAAATAGGGCTTTGTTAAAATTTTGTAAGGATCTCGATAGCAAAGTAGGGGAATAGGCTCTTCATTACATGGAAGTGATGCACATGGATGAAATTGAGACCCAGATGTTGCTAGCATGACGGATACTTGGGGAAGCAAAGCAAGATAGTGAATCTTTAGCACTTCTACTTGTTAGGGGATTATGCTCTTCTCTCTTTGAGAGAATCAGAATCCCAAAGGCTTGTGGATTTGGTGGAGTGAAACTTTCTTGGTGATGAATATGCTTGATGTGTTTGGGTGAGGTGAAAAGGTAGAGAAGTATGCTATTCTCTCTTTGAGAGAATTAGAAAATCAAACCCTTGAATCCGAACCAAGTTGTGTCACCTTTAGAGGGCCTGCTGGAAGTTGAACCTCCGGGAATGACCCAAGTGAGTACACACCTTTCGCCAGTGATTCCACCTCACTCTAATAAATTTTGCTTGTTGTAGTCTAAATACTCCAAATCCATTGTAACTTCTTTCTCATGATTTCGACTGTCATCATGAGAAAGCCTTGTTTGTCGTACTGAGTAGTGCCGCTCCCAGCCTTTCTTACAAGGGTGTATGACTTACAAGTATTGGTGTGGCTGCGAGGCCCCAACTCTATATTAGAGGCACCGAAGGTTGTTGTGAACTGAAGCCTATTAAACACTCTTTTAGTTAGATGCCTACCCGGTTCACCTCCGAAAGGAGACATAATCTGTGCGCAGGGAGAGGGAAGAATCTCTCCCCTAGATTCTCGACATAGGTATGCACCTGGATGCTTGAAGTGGTATATGATGCTGGCCCCTGTTTAAGGGTAACCTTCAAACATATATACTTAGTCCTTGGAAACACCAAAAACACAGGCACTCTTTTGAGGGTGACACTGCTGTGTGAGGTGCACGCATACACATAAGACAGCAGGGCACATAGTTTGTCTTCTCAACTAATTTTCTTTGTAGGGATAATTGAGTGTTTGTTCTTGAGTCTTAAACTATCTGAATCATCATCAAACAAAGACTCCCATTATTCTGCCAAGTTGCTTTGTCCTTGGCAGAACTATTTATGACTACTGTTTGTGTCACTACTGCTTGATTGAAAATTCATGTTTGTAAACGAGTGCTTGTCACCTTGAAATAGAGATTTTTGATTTGTATCATCATAAAACTGTCCTGAACCTAAAAATTTTGTTAGAGAATAGTTCCTGCTATGTCTTGAAATCTGGTTTTATCTCAAAAACTAAGTCTATTTATTGAAATTTGGTCTTTTCTCGCGCGAACTTTCAAAAACCTGGCACTTGCTCGCACAAGCTGGCATTTTCTCACATGAATTTTGGGACTTTCTCATGTGGTGAGGCATTTCCTCATGCGAATCTGTAGCCCGACGTCCAAAACATTGACCTTTTTCCCATTAACTGGTGAACTTTTTGCCTGATCTGCCTTTTGTCTAGGGTCTAATTGCTTATTTCCTTGTTGTGTGCAGTCTGAAACTAGTTGTTTCGAGTTGCAAATTGACTGAATCATACTCAAACTTGTCTTGTCTCTTTGTCTCTATCCTATTTTCTTGTGCTTTTTGTACCTTGTGACATAATAGTCATATCTCATCTATTCTAGCCATACTTTTGACGATTCGTGTCGGGTGCATCTCACACCTTGGCTATTCTAGCCTATTACCTCTTTTTTTTGATACCTCTAGAGATAGAGTTCTGAGTCAGATCTTAAGTTTCCTCTCGTATCATCTTCATATATGCCTATTATGACTAGAAGTGGTAATATTTTTCCCATACGTGGTTCTGGAGTAGGTAGAAGTAAACCTCGTGATCAAGGAAAAGGTCATTCTGAACCCATTGTTCAAGTTGATAATCAAGAGGATCCTCACGTTCCTCTTCCCCATTCAGTATAGATCTGAGTCTGAATATGAAACCAGTGCTTCAAGTGTGTTCTAATCCATTGTTTCAAGATCAACATAATCCATTTCTCTCAAACCAACAAGGCTACAGGAAGTCATCTATTTGGGTTAATCCTATTAATGACCCCCGCTACCTTAGTGATCCTTTCAAACATTTCAATCCTTTTGATTCACCAAAGAGAACATCGGCTACGAGTCCTCAACAAAATACTCACACTCATACTGAAGGAGTGCACACAGAACAATCTTATGTTAACAACATGACATCTCCTTTTGATTACATGCAAGGTCATGACCAATCCCAACATGAACAAGGTCATCAAGAAGAAGAGCATCACTAGGGTCAAGATCAGACTCAGAGCATTTATGAAATTCTTGGTAACGACGATGACCCAATAAATCAAAATGACATAGAGGTAGCAAAGTCTAATAAATCTCTCATCAAAATGATGGAAATAATCCTTGCGGAAGACAAAGAAAAATACTTCCTAGATTTGGCAAAACAAGGGGTCAAGTTACCCGCAAACTTCCAAGTGGAAACGCTTATCGCTAAAGAAGAGGAAACTGAAACCTCCAAATTGCATAAAATAATTCAAGAAATGCAAGGTCAAATCAATAAACTTAGAAAGGATAAGGACAAACCTACGCAACAGTTCACAATGGAAAGTATATGTCCTTTTCCATTTGATAGGAGCATTGTTATGCCACCTTTTCCCAAAGGTGTAGAGCTTCCTAAATATGACAAGTATCTGGGTACCACGGATCCCCAAGATCATTTAAGAGAATTTGGTGCCTTATCAATGGAGTTTATACATGATCAAACATATTTGATGCATCTTTTTCCATGAAGTTTGGGTGGACCCACCATGGAGTGGTTCTCGCGACTACCCACTAGTATCAAGACTTTTGACGAGATTGCAAATCTCTTTATACAACACTATTCTCATAATATTCAACATCCTATCAACATAAGGGACCTTTGCAACCTTAAGCAGAAGCAAGGGGAACCATTCTTGATGTTTCTCTAAAGATGGAGACAACTTTGCACAAAGTACCCTCGCAAAATACCTGAGTCCGAGAAACTCGATATATTCTTGGATAATCTCACCTGTAATGCCCACCTTAGCATCTTCCTATGTTAGACTGACAGGACTATTACTTTGACACTTTGGATTTTATGATGGACTATGGTTATTATTTAGTTAGCATTTTATGAGACATTTGAATATATAAATTTGGTTATTACAATATTAAATGAGTTATAATTTAATGATGAATGGCTAGAAATGAACTATCAGTAAAATGTTTTTTTTACATTGATTTGTGTTATGATGTTTATATTATGATTTAACCCTACTGACCCTATTATGATTTGATTTTCAATGGTTGATGTGAGTGTAGGATGATGAGGGGCAGTCGTAGTAACTCCTACGGGAGATCCACATGATGTCGCACTCTCCCTCCTTGTTTGCTACTGTCTGTTTATATTTATATATTTGTAAATGCATATCAGTTGGTGATGCAGGATGCAGGTACCAGGCATCGTCTCCACCTGGCTACACAGGTCTGAGCGTGCCTTCAAAATCCTCGAACTGTTGATGTGTGGAGATTTAACCAAGATACTCTCGA
>MU227846.1:801495-826999 GCA_018584345.1 Thuja plicata
TGAAAGTAAAGAAAGGAAATGAAATTCAATTTGGATAAGTAATGTAAATATGTTAGTAAATGAAATTCATTAAGGGAACCTTAAGGAATGTAAATGTGGAGTAGTAATGATGTAATGTTAAAAAAAATAAATAAAAAAAAAATTAGTTGCAATTTTGGTCTAAGACCTGATTCCTTATGGGTTCCCTGGCGGGGACATTACATCACCCCTGATTTCGGGTATCAAGTCCAACTTCAAGGTCCCCTTAATTTTTATAGTATGATAAAACAAGATATGAGAATAGAAGAATTCATGGTTAAAAAGATGAATTGACTTTGAATAAAGATAACAAGCAAGGTGCCTCATCGTCCAACAAAGACAAAGGGAAAGTTTCCAACAAAAATAGGGATGTTGTGAATGATGGGGTGGTCAATAACATGACTTCATCTTCTTCGAAACCGGTCTTCAATCTCACCTCTGGTATACAAGTGACCAAAGCTGTCAAAAAGGCTGCAACCAATACTCAATAGCCTTCTAGATTTTCTGGCAACAAACCTTGGGAAGCGCAACCCAAGTGTGAATTTACCTCTTTGGGAGAACCGCTTGATGTGGTTTTCAAAACTTTGGTGCAAAATTAGATTCTTGCTCCTTTGGAGAAATGTCTATATGATCCACAACCATGACCTTATTGGTGGAATGAGAATTCTTACTGTGACTACCATCAAAACAAAGGTCACAAGACTACTACATGTCTCCAATTACATCATAAAGTCCAAGATTTGATTGACAAAAAGGTTATAATTGTGGAGAATCATAACAAGAATTTGGATCATCAAGATTTTAAACATCCCTTTCCTCATCATGAGAAAGGTGAATCCTCCAACGCTTAGAATAATAATGCCAAAGTTAATTATGCACATACCACTTATGATAATGTTATCAACATGATTGAACCAGTGGAAGTGGAATATTGCAATATGTTTACTAGCAAGGGAAGTGGGAATGCTTCTAAACCTAGAACCCCATTTATCTTGAGAGGCCCTGGGTCTCGATTATCTGAATCTGAAACATCTCAAGATTGTGCGAACATTGTTACTAGATCTCAGGCTAAAATCACTATCAAGGGTCCTAACCCTTCTGCTGCTACATTCGCACCCAAACAAACTGTGGATAAGACTATTGTTGGCGCTACCAAAAAGACCACGAAGGTGGTCACTATGCCTCCTACTGCTGGTTATAGTATTCTTGATTAGCTTCAAAGGACCAATGCTCAGATAACTATTTTTGAGCTATTGAAAATCTCGCCTGCTCATAGGCAGATTCTGGACAATGCTCTTACCAAAACTAATGTCCCCAAAGCTATCAATCTTGATCAGTTTCAATCCATGGTGGGTCACTTGACCTCACCGCATTATTTATCCTTCTCTGAAGAAGATGATCACTCAATTAGTCACCCGCACAATTCTCCCCTGCACATAGAAGTCATGATCGACAAACAGCTAGTCCGCTGCGTCCTCATTAATAACGGTGCTGGTCTTAATATTTGCTCTGCCCACTTTCTTTCTCAGCTAGGTTATGGCGAAGACCGCATAGATTATCACAAAAGAATTACCATAAAAGCCTATGATGAAGAAGAGAGAAAATCTAAAGGTCTAGTGGTGCTTCCCATTCAGGTTGGACCGGTTGAAAGAGATGTCATATGTCAGGTACTAGACCTTCCTCTTGCATATAATATCTTACTAGGAAGACCGTGGATCCATGAGATGCAAGCGATTCCTTCCACATACCATCAGTGTATTAAGTTTTCTTTTCAAGGTGTAGAGGTGACAGTTCCCGCTAGTATGGGCTCTTCTTGTAATGCTCTCACTCAATCAGCTGACAGTCTTGTTCCAACTAATAGAGAATACATAGAACTCTATGATGCCAAGCTCAAAGATATGGAATAGACCCTAAAAATCATAGACATAGGCATGGGAGGATATCAAATAGAACTCGTACTATCTTTAGCAGCTTTACCTCTGTCTCCCCATTCTTATGGGAGACCTTCTGAGAACAACAAACCTTCTGCTAGTCCTGAGATAGTCTATGACGGTGTCTTTGTATGGTCTGCTACACCATTGGAAGATGAAGATGAGGAAAGAGCTATCAAGGCTTGGATTTTTAAAGGAAAGAACATAGCTAAATAGACTGCCTCGGCTCGTGAACTAAATCCCAACAATGAAGGTCTTAAGATTATGAAATGTTTTGGGTACAAAGGGAGTGGCCCAATAGGGATGAATGGTAATGGGTTACTTGAACCTATTCAAGCTATAGGTCAAAAGACAAAAGACACCACAGGTTTAGGTTTCAAAAGGGTCCCCTTCCATCTGGGGATCAATAAATTTGTGCCAGAAATAAAACCTTCACCAAAACTTGAAGGTACAATTGCAGTTGATACCATAGAAGATAGCTCTAATGAGGATTGCTTTCCTTATCCCATTCCTCCAGACCTGGAAAAATTCTTTGCTGAGCCAGATAAATTTGTACCGCACGTCAGTACAACCGATACTGACAGTGATTCTGATAAAACCACTCCATTTGAGACACTAACTTTTGAACAATGGAAAGACTTAAAAGATCCTATCGTCCAAGGTGAATGGTACATGCCACCAAAATTTCAAGAGAAATTGATGCAAGAACAGGCTAGTGTTGCAAGAACTCAAAAATCTTCATGGTGCAAGGACCCAAGTTAGAGTTTGGATACAGACTCTCATGAGTATGAGTTTTATAGTTTGTCAGGAGGATCTTATGAAAGACTTCTTAATGTAAGTGAGGGGTCTAGTGAAAGGCCTAATGAGTCTGATTCTATAAATGTTAACATGTCTTCTACTTCGGTCGTTAGGGATCAAAAGGATTCAAACACACCTTTGGATGAGATCAGTTTAGCTCTCAACTTGCTAGTTAACACTTTAGATGACTATACTGTGAACACACTTGAACCTATCACATCTCTTTCCCTCCAACATCTTGAACTAATAGACTAGAATTCCCCTTCTTCATCCAGTGAAGTCCTTACATTCCAGAATGATTACACCCTAGCCTACTACCTTCATGCTGTGGAACCCATGACGTCCTCCACTAGTGAAGAAAGTGTCAACATGACCAAGCTTGACATCAAGTATCTTAGTTAGAAAATTAAAAGAAGAAAAAATAAGCGCTCTGATGGTGAAAAACACATTGTGGTAGTATTAGAGCAAAAAAAAGTAAAAATAAAAGATGTATTCGAAGGTGAAAACCTCTCTGAGGTGCCTGAGGATGAGATACTTGATGCACTTCTGAGTCACTTCCAGGAACGCTCATTAGTATTAATTGAGCCAACTCAACTGATAAATCTAGGAATAGAAGAACATCCACATATCATTCAAGTGGCAGAGTCATTATCTATAGAGGAACTTAAAGAATTTACAGAATTCTTCCAGGAGAAAAAGATAAATTTTGCATGGATGTATTCTGACATGTCAGGTGTGGATCTTGATCTCATTATGCATCACTTATCAATAGCTCCAGGTGTGAAACCAGTTAAACAAAAACTTAGAAAGATGCATCCACATGTGGCTTTATTGATCAAGGCAGAATTGGAAAAACTTCTAAAAGATGGGTTCATCCGAGCGATTAATTATGCAAAGTGGATCTCTAACATCGTCCCAGTGACTAAACATGACAAATCTATCAGGGTTTGCACAGACTTTAGAGATTTAAATTTGGCATGTCCCAAAGATGATTTTCCACTTCCCAATATTGACATGATGATGGATATGACAGCCGGATATGAGATGTATTTTCTAATGGATAGTTTCTCTAGCTATAATCAAATCAAAATTGTGCCAGAGGACCAAGAGAAGACTGCTTTTACTTGTGCATGGGGTACATTCTGCTGGAATGTTATGCCCTTTGGTCTAAAAAATGTTGGAGCTACTTATCAAAGAGCTGTCACTACAATATTTCATGACATGATGCATAGGACAATGGAGGACTACGCGGATGACACACTTGCTAAAATTATGGATAGAAAGACACATCTCATTGATCTAGGTACTATACTAGATCATATGGAAAAATTTAGGTTGCATCTTAACCCTAAGAAATGTGCATTCGGGGTTACTTCAGGAAAGTTACTTGGCTATATCATCTCTGCAAAAGGAATTGAGGTGGATCTGGTAAAGGTACAAGCTATAATGGATATGCCTCCACCTCATAATATCAAACAAATCAGAGGTCTCCAAGGTCAGCTCCAATCTATCAGGTGTTTCATCTCGCAATTAGCTGACAAGTCACAACCATTCACCAAAACTCTACATAAAGGTGTGACTTATGACTAGAACAAAGAATGTGAATAGGGCTTTCAACAGATAAAGAAATATCTATCTAATCTGCCTATATTGATGCCTCCTATTTAGGGGAAGCCTTTGATCTTATATATCTCAGAAACGGAAACATCTCTGGGTGCACTATTGGCCCAAGAGGATCAAAATCACAAAGAAAGAGCCATTTACTACATTAGTAGAACATTGGTCTCTTATGAAATGAATTACTCTGCAATTGAGAAGGCTTGCTTAGCAGTGGTGTTTGCTTCCCAGAAGCTACAAAACTACATGTTGGCTCACACTACAAGGTTAATCGCAAAAAATGATCCATTGACATACTTACTCAGTAAAGCTACCCTCACAGGTAAACTAGCTAAATGGGTCATGCTCCTTAGTGAATTTGATATTACATATGTTGAGAGGAAAGCTATTAAGGGGCAAGCGATCGTGGATCAGTTGGCTGAAGCACCTCTTATGGATCATCAACCATTAAGGATGGAATTCCTAGATGAGTCCATCATGCTTCTCACGCATCAAATATGGACAATGTTCTTTGATGGTTCATTCACCCAACAGGGGTCAAGAGCTAGAATTCTATTTATCACACTTCAGTGGTATTCCTTACCAAAGGCATACAAAATGATGTTTCCTTGTACCAATAACACCGCTGAATATGAAGCTTTGATCAATGGACTAAAGATTGCTATTGAATGGTGAGTGGATGAACTAAAAGTCTTTGGAGACTCACAATTGGTTATCAATCAAGTGAACAACATTTATCAAGCCAAAGATGAAAATTTGGTACCCTATAAAAAGATGGTTGACAGCCTTAAGAAATACTTTGCACATGTCACTTTTCAGAAAATTCCCAGGGTGAATAATAAAGTGGCTAATGCTATGGATACTTTAGCTTCTATGTTACAAATGTTAGAGAATGATTTCAGACACGAGTTCCTAGTGGAGACGTTATGCTACCCTGCCTATGCCTCTCCTGAATCTCAGATGGTCTGTTCAGTCATTGGACATGATTCATCCCACTACCACCACATCTACTCTTATCTCCATGACCAAATTATTCTTAACACATATACTAGAAATGAAAAATGTCACCTTATCCGCAGTGCTTGATAGTACATCATCATAGAAAATAACTTGTATAGATGAGGTCTAGACTGTACCCTCCTTAGGTGTCTAGAACTTGATGAGTCCAAACGCATGTTAGAAGAGGTACATGAAGGCATTTTTGGTTCTCACTCAAATGGTCTGACACTGGCTTGTAAACTTATTAGAGCTAGTTATTATTGGCTCGATATGGAGAAGGAAGCTACACGGTTTTCCAAGTCTTGCAAACAATGTCAACTCTATGGTAATTTGATTCATGCTCCAACCAAGGAGCTTATTCCCTTCATCACTTTTTGGCCATTTCAACAATGGGATTTCGACTTAGTGGGTCAGATATATCAATCTTCTTTGAGAGGACATAAGTACATCATCACTGCTATGGATTATTTTACTAAATGGGTTGAGACAGTACCTCTCAGTGTAGCTGATGGAAAATCTATAGCTATGTTCATACTAAACTACATTATCTGTAGATATGGTGTACCCTCCTCTATTATCACTGATAATGGAGGCCAATTCAAGACAAAGATCTGACAAATTTGTGCACTAAGTTCAAGATTATTCAACATTGGTCTTCTATTTATTACCCCTAGGGTAATGGACAGGCTGAAGCTTCCAACAAGACAATTCTTAAGATCCTGTACTGTACAGTACACAAATCTGGATGAGATTGGCATCTCTAGATTAATCCGACTTTATGGGCCTATCGCACCAGTATAAGAACTCCAACAGGGGCCATGCCCTTTGCTTTAGTCTATGGTGCATATGTAGTACTACCTATTGAGGTTGAGATTCCTACCTTGCGAGTCTCTCTGAAGGGCCTCATTACAGATGATGACATTAGAATATCTTAGCTACAAGAGCTTGAATTACTGGATGGACATCGAAAGGTGGAATTTGATCATCTTAGAGCATATCAAAAGAGGATATCTAAGAGCTATAACAAGAAGGTTAGACCAAGAGACTTCCAAATGGGTGATCTCGTCCTGAGAGAGAACCCTAAAAATCAGCAACAACAGACTCAGAAAGGGAAATTTGAGTCAAACTGGCTTGGTCCTTATATTATTACTGTAGTATTTGGGTCTAGTGCCTATCAGCTCTCCACTACAGAAGGTGAACAACTCAAAGATCCCATCAACACTCTTCACCTGAAGAAATTCTACAGTTGAGATATCTTTTGCATGCTCATGTACATATTTTATTCTGAGAAAATCCTAAAAATTGTAAAATGTCCTGAAAAAATGATCATCTTAGTGAAAACTTGGCAAATAGGCGCTTTGATGTATCTATTATCTTGGTGAAAACCTGGTAAAAAGGTGCCTTGATAATACCAAAAAAAAATAAAAAAATCAAAAAAATCAAAAAAAAGAAAAAAGAACAAAAAAAATTAAAAAAAATGAAAATACAAAAAAAGAGAAAAAGAGAAAAATGTGCCATTGATGAAAACCTGGTAAACAACCATCATGGTAGAAAAAATAGAATTTCTGCCAAGATGGTGAAAACCTGGTAAATAGACGCCTCTTGTTTCACAATGTTTTATCTGTCGCAGCATCTCTTGGCTTTCTCGCAGTTGTTATTCTGCTTTCCTGCTTTAGTTCACTTTCCTGCTTTAGTGTGCTCATGCTTTTTCTCTCAGTCATCTTTGATATTTTTCTCGACCTCACATGTATTAAAATTGGTCACACTCGGGGGCATGTTCCTGGTCTAGGGGGTATTGTCTTATCTTTTGGAGTCTTTCTCCTCTTGCATCAGTCACCAGTGGATCTCACTGCGTTTGCCTGCCGATGCTTCGTAGCACTTCATCTCTTCTTGAGACTCTCTTTTGCATCAGTCACCAGTGGTTCTCACTGCGTCTGCCTGCTAATGCTTCAATCTTGTCATTGATCTTTATGCTTGAGAATCTCTTGCGACATTCACCAGTGGTTCTCATTGAGTCTGCCTACTGTCGCCACATTGCTAAGATTTCTCCCTTCACTTCGTTATCTATTTGTTCGGCTTCGATCCATTCATTACTTGGGGGCATGGCTCCCCATTTTTATTTCTCTTCAATTTACACTTGAGTCAGTAATCTTGTCAAAGGACAACTTTCTACTGACACAAACTGGTGTTTCTCAACACCTTAATCAAACAGTGTTTCTCAACACTCTCTTTGGACACATCTATGTTTTTCAACACAGCTCGGATATCTTGCAATGTAAAAATATCTTGATAGCAATAAAACACAATGCACTCACAAGCACAATGGTGTTTTTCAACACCCTAAACTTAGACACATTCGTAAGCCTTGAAACATGCTGAGATATGATTGACTCTTTCTTGGTATGCTGTCTATTCTCATGAATTTCATTGATATTTTCTTTGTCTACTGCTTGTTGGTGTGGTTTTGATGATTTGGTAATGCCAAATAAATAGGGTGTATGTAATAAGAGCTTCTGCATTAAGGTGGAAAATCCTCACATCCCTTGATCTTGTTTATTTGTACGCCAAGGGGAGGTCAGAACTATCTCCTTTACTGTTATTGCTTTGCTTGTTTACTTATGATTTCTTACTATATCAAACTAGAAACAATGTTCAGGTCACCTTGGCTTTTGTGCCTTGGTGCTTATGTTTATTTCCTACATTTTATCCGATGAAAGTCATATTCATATTCTTATGGTTGCAACAGCACCAGTAAGGATTGTATTGACTCTGATGATCCAAAAGCACTCGATGATGATAAAAATGATGAGTCCCACAACCAAGTCCTAGGATTGCATTTAGCTTAGGCTTGCAGTTTGCATTGTAGGCTTGCATTTTCATTTTAGGCTTGCATCATGGTGATTTTGGTGCTCTCTTCATTATCTTCTCATTCTTCAAAGGTCCTCATCTTACATCATGGTTTCCTCTTGACTGCACAAGTGTCCGGTCCCGGATCTCTCAATCTTCATTTGTGTTCTTTTGGTTAGTACCAGTTGTATATTGCAAATCTCCTGCATGAGATGATTAGTACCATTACATTCATTACATTACATTCATTTCCAAAAAGTGCATTTCCATACATTCATTTGCATTTATATATCCAGAAAAAATGTGCATCCATTATAAGCATAAATCAAATCATACATAGCATTTATCCATCTAACATCTATCATAACATTTTCATACATCAATAAAACATGTGCATAAACATTTACATATCCATCCATGTGTTGACAAGGTTTTGCTGACCGGGTCTACCAACAGTCATAAGTTGTCACCGGGTACCGGGGTACTGGTCAACTCCACTTGCAAAAGGTTATCCAGGGAAGTTAGATTCCTCAGGCCTCCAAGCACCTGGGTGTCAGGTCACAACGGTGCAGGGCTCAGTTGGGAGAAGTGACTATTTTTGAGGGGGATAGCTAGTTTCTTCAACTCATTCTCTATGAGGATTCAGTAAGGTGAGGGGTGTCCAAGCATTCTACACTTAGCAAATAAAATTAAAAAGATCCTGTAGGGTTAGAAGTATTTCATCTAACTATAGTTATGCTTAAACATTCAAGACATCGATAATGCTCTGATATACTACACTAAATACCAAAGAAATATGCAACCATCAGCTAGTATTTTATTAGTAGCAAGGGAAAAGAGGTCGTTAATCTACTTGACATATCAGAGCAGAAGACATAAAGAACATGAAACATTAAATACCATTAACTCAGAAGTTTGAATGCCAACAACATCATTGCAAAGAATTCTCCCTTCATTAATGTTTCTTCCAGCAACCACTGGTGCATGATAAAATGGTGGCTCCAGGGGAGCATCTAACTATTGAAAGTGAAACAATGGAGCACTAAGCTCTACACTTGAAATGGAAAATCACTTTTCTATTAATGTGGACAGCAAAATCATCAATTTTTCCGACCCTTGGAAATGGGTCAGTCTTATTATTTATACATATTTTCTTCTAACCCTAACCCTAACCCTATTCTACATCATGTTTTAATAAAATATAATATCTGAGGGCCGGTACTACCTGCGCTGCCCTACAAAATACCTTGAGATAGAATAGGCCTAACATGTCAGAAGAAGGAGACATGAATATACAACAAAAGAATCGGCCTCGAGAAGAGAGCCAGGAAGGAGAAGGAAGAAATCAGATCCCCAGGGATCGAGGCTACATGCCTCATAAATGGAAAATGTGACACCCTATCTCCAATGTGCCAGGTGTACCCCTAAAATGGCACCTTGAAAAGACCATCTACCAGAAAACCAACTGTTGAGCCAACATCCCCTTGATGTAGCCAACTACCTTCTGACAGTCTTTATTAACTACTTCTGAAAGTGACCGGTCGACCTCGAGGACCGAGACACGGATCACTTGAAAGAATACAAAATTTGGGATTCAAGACTCTGGTATCCAGGAACTTACATTCCCAAAAGAATAAAGAATACCAAATATTTGGGTTTTCTCCAGCCTCTGGAGAAACCTTATGGTTTCTTATTATCATTGAATGCCTGGAGGAGGTGGGAGATGCCATCTTTGTCGATATCCTTCAGGCTAGCCCTTCGGTACTTAGCCACCTCAATTTGTTCCCCCAGGTCTGGAACATTCTCCTTAAATTCATCGGCCATTTTTTCTGCAACATGGCCACTAAGCACCATATGAATTAATCTTGTCATTTGAGCACCATCTATTCCCTTCGGGGACTGATATCGACACTTCATCATTTCATCAAAACTCCCCAAAACTGAATCCTCTAGCGTGCACGTATCTATACTGAGGGGGTCAGCCCCAAAATTTTTTATTACAAAAGACTTGTATAAATTGAAAGAATATTTTATCGCATTGACCTTCTCCTGTAGAGTCCCCACCAGTTTCTTGGTTACCTCCAATGTGAGGTCAAGTCTGGAGTGTTGGGTTCTCATGAAATCAAATGATTCATCCTCCAGAATTATGGATTCAGAAACCATTTCCTCTCCTAAGCTGAGGAGTTCTTCAAGCTCCACCTTCCATGCTTGATAGTTTTCAATATCACCCTCCCACAGGTCAATAAGAGTCTCTGCTTGGTGCAGAACATGTCAGGCCGCATATAAGTCTGGGAGGGTAGACACCAGGAAACGCTGGGTGTTTCTTATTTATAGAGAGACCCATTCGTCAATCGCCTGGGCTTTCTTCTTCATTGTTCATAGGGAGTCTATGTCGCTCTGCTGTAGTGGAGCCTCAGATGTGGGAGCCTCCGAAGGGGTGGCATTGATAGGTCAGGCTAGCTCAGTAAGCAACCCCATAAGGTTTGTGTTTTTCTCTTTTTCTATTTTGAGCCTTTGGGTTTCTTTTTCATAACGGGCCTCCACTGCCTTGGCCGCCTCTTTTAATAGGTCCACTTCACCCTGTTTACCTCTCTTTCCCAGTGATACCTCTGTAATGTTATAATCTCCGGGCTCCGTGGTTGCTTCATCAGCATTTGGGGGAGGTGTTTCCACAACGGAAACTGTTTCTCCACCCAGCCCAGTTTGAAGAGTATGAACCATCTGGGCTTTCTTGGCCTTTGGTGGGGCCTGGACTTGAGCCATCATTTCAGCCAGGGAGAGAGGAACTCCGGGAGTGGATGGATCCTTTCTTTTCTTTCTCTCCACTAACCACTGAGGTGGTAGGGGTGGCTTGTTCACCAAAGTCTATTCTTTTGGTTCTTCCCTGGTGCCTTGCTGCTGTCCCTCCTTAGTGGTGTGGGTCTCACATGCCCCTTTTTCTTTGTTCTGGGCTTCATCAGGAACATTTCCCCCGGTGACGTCTATCTTTTATACCCTATCCTCTATATCTCTAGCCTTGTCTGGACCTTCATTAGTTGTCCCGGGGGTTTCCTCTTGTTCCTGCATTTCTTCAGCCTCGGTTGCTAGGATTTCTTCTTCTAATATATCTTTTGGAATTAAGGGAAGTACCGGGCCAAGATTCAGTGTTTGCGCCGCGGTTATTACCTGCCCAAAAGTTGCTCCCGGGAGTGGTGCTTGGAACATGGCAGATGGGGTTACAGTTACTCCCGTAGGTCCGGTTCCCCCAGTAGATGCCATTTGTTCATTCTGCCTTGGTTGGTCCACCCCTGGATCTTGCATGTCTAGAGCCTCCGGAGGGGCGATCTCCAGCTCTGCTTCCTTTTCCTCTTCTATCTGCTCTTCCTGCTCTTGTGCAGGTTCTTGTTCCATAGTTTCCTCTTGGGCTAGGACTTCAGCCTATTTTTTCTTGGTGTCCCCCTATAGGTTTTTGAACTCGTCGATTGCAAAGACATCATAAAATTCTTCGTGCGAGAGAGGACTAGCCAGGACGTCAGCAGGCTCTATTTCTCTCTCCAGCTCCAGGGAACTAGAAGAGAGGATCTCTACTTGTGGGGTCTGGGGCATACCCAACCCTGGCTCTGCTTTAGGCTTTTGGTTAAGCCTCTTCTTTCTTCGGGTAACTAAGGGTGGCCCCACATCCCTTAGTGTTGCTTGTTCCGTTGGATCTACCCCTATTGCCTTTACCATCAAGGCTGCCAACGATGGGGAGGAAGGGGGACAAATTGGCCCGACCATGAGTACTGGAGTGGCCAGTAGTTTGATTAACTTCTCCCTCATTTGTTGGGAGGCTTCCACTGACTGCTTTATTTGTTCTTTTATGGGGACTTCTTGTATAGGAGGAGTTGTATCTATTCCTTTCCCTTTATCCACTCCCTGTGAATAAGTTCCAGTCCCCGGAGTTAACTTTGGTACTGGCTGGGCTGCTCGACGGGCACTCCCAGGGCACACCTTCTTGAAGTATGCATGGCTTCATTCGAACACCTCTCAAGTGAAGTCCTCAATTGTTGGCCCTTCTTGGGCATCCTAATTTACCAGTGGGAGGGCCATTGTATTGGTCCCCTTTGTTTTGTACTGGGGATCGATTACGGGGCTGGCGTCTGAGAAGTTCTCTGGGAACCTCTGGAGTTTCAATCTTTGCATCATGCCTACCGTCATCCTGACGTAGTGCCGACTCCACACCTCCATGTCATCCTAGAAATCTTCCCAAAAGTCTTCCATATGATACTGATGAGGTTTTGAAGCCTAGGGAAGTGTCGCTACAATCTTGCCGTGCGGATCAAAATTTTTCCGCGTCAAGTAGAATTCTTCCAGGTTGTAGCTTTTAAGTTTGTTATCCACCTCTTTTGCGATGGCCAGACTGCATGAATAGTTACCACATGTGATTGGGAATGGAATAGTGGTTACCTTCTTTAAGGAAAAGAATGCATGCAACTCTATCATTTGCCTGCAGTATTCCAAGAGAACGATCTTGTCCCCATAGTGCTTGGGCAACAAGTAGGGTTTCCCAGAGAAGTCGGTGACCCTAATATAAGTGTGCTCTTGGAATTGGATGTAATAATGTCCATAGCTCTAGACAAAATTAATCACCTTTGTAGATAGGCGGTATCCTACGTCCCGGGTGGGTGTGCGCAGGTGATAGTAAACGAACGCGTCGTTTACTCAACAAAAACTTGGGAAGCTGGCCTCCCATTGAACCTGTGGGAAATGGTCCCATGGTGCCTTTTGTCCTGGGCCAATTTTGAGCATGCCATCTATAAGTATCCCATAAGCGTGGGGCCTCTGCTGTGCCAAGGCCCAGAAAATATAAGAAGTCATGTAAAATTTCCTTTTCCTGGCTAGTTTGAGGAACTGGGAGTCGACGTGGTTTGAAATTATAGCTGCCCAGTCGAAGTACCCTCCCTTGGTGGAGATGCCAAGGAGGAAGTAATACATCCATGGAGAAAATTCCCAAGCAGTGGGTTGCCCAAAGACCCAGGATAGTGCTATCGTTCCCATTTGGATGCTCTCTTTGAACTCAGACCTGGGAATCTCTATCTTCATCCTCTTAGGGTCCCTCTTTGGGACCTTGAGCCAGTGATTGTTCATATATATCCAGGCGGCCTCCTCCAATTGTGTGAATTGGGCCAAGGCATCTGACCTTGTAACCACAGAAGGTTTGTCAAATTGAGGGATCCCTAGACCCACCTAGAATGTGTCAGGGTCGAGGGATACTAGAGGAGTAGGGTACCCGCTGGGTTCTGTGGCTACAAGCATAACAACCCAGACAAAAGAGATGTAATTGGCGGCCATTGTCAGAATAAGCTCTGGAGATTGTACAGAGCATGGGAAATAAGCCACCTTAAGAATCCCGGAGTCCCTGACATTGATGGCCAGCTGATCTCTAGCCTATCACTGGATGTACATCATTTTCACTAAGGCCTGCATCTCGGGCCATGTCCCAACACTGGTGTCGGTAATGAGTTTAACTTTAGACTCGATCTTCGAGCCCATGATAACACTGTCCTGCACAAACTTTATGCTTAGGGGCAACTTCTCCAAAGCCCTCTCTATTTTGGATTTAACAGCTGCTCTGGTAGCCGCCGTGGAAGGTAGTTTTAGACTTCCAGGTGGTGAGGATGAATATGTTTCAGATATGTTTGGAAGTGCACTCCAGAAACCTGCAAGCCAAAGTGACTGTCAGAATGCATTAATAAATAAATACTTTGGGGTCTGGAGATCTTACCACTAGGATGTCTGCTTTCCCTGAAAAGTTAGCTTCATTCAAAAACTGTGGAACGCACACATTATGAACTTAGGAATGACTGATCACCTAGGTCAGAGAATTTTATCACATTTGGTAAGGACATGGTATGGATGATGGTAGGAGACTCAGAGCCCAGAGAAGTAACCGTTGGTAAAGTTGTGAAAAAAAAGGCCAACCGTCAGGCCCACGTGGGCGCCATATGGGTAGGTAATAAGTGGGAGTTATGGCGATGACGACAGAGCCAACTATCTGAATTCATGAAAAGTGAAGGCCACTTGGATGGATTTAAATGCACGCATGGGACATAAATGAGGGCCAGGCTAGATTTACGAAGGAGAGAGAAAATTGCCTATTTGAAACCAACCGAGAGCTGAGTTTCAAATAGGTGATATTTTGTTCGAAACAAGCTTACGGGTGGAAAGCCAGCAACACAGGCAACTTGGCTAGCTTTCTAAATTGTATAAAAGGATATACATAGGATATACATAGGAGCTGAGGGATATATACATGGGGAATAGAGGGATATACAACAAATATATACTAAAATTTACATATATACACCACCGAAAGACATCTACAGGAAACCAGGAACATCACACAATATATATAGCTCCCTACACTATTTACAAGCTAACTACACTTGCACAGAGGGTGGACAACCCTCTGGAAGAGCTGACCCACCAACGGGCGGCAAAACCAGAAAGAAACAAAAACAACCAAAACAGAAGAAAGAAGCAAAGACAACCAAAAACAGAAAGAAAATAGACCAGATAGAAGAAAAACTGAAGGGAAGAGAGGTACCCACCTGAAAACAATTAAAGGAGAAGGAAGGAAGCCTCCACGAAAGCTCTGCAATAGCTACAACTATCAGATGATCACAACCTGCCACTACAAAGCACTCACAATCGCTCGAAAATGATGGAAATATTTAGCACTGATTATCGTTAAATCTCTGCAAATTGCTCTGATTTCTTGAGTGTTTAATCACGGTAAATGTGAAAATGATAGGTAACTTCTATTTATACCCATGGTAAAAAGAAATCCACCTCCTCACCAGCAAACTCCAGATAGACAGACCTCCAGAGTCTGGGCCCAGGGATTCCCTGCGATGATATCATCTTGAGGAAAGAGAACATCGTGGTGAAGAATCCCGGAGTCTGAAATCTGGCTCCCGACAAAGGATGACAAACTCTGGGATTGGGGTCCCAGAGGCACGAGAAACCAACAAAACAAAACATGACCGTGGGAAAGAAAACCCCGAAGAAAGAAAGCAAAAGGAGAAAGACAAGGCAAGAACCACAAGCAAAAACAAAAAAAGGGGGGACCCAACATTTTGCACATAAAATATAGGGACGGGGATGCAGGGCATAACACCATGACATATATTTCTAATCCATACATATAATTATTTAGAAAATCATCTCATAAAACATACACATCTAAAGAAATATATAAACATGTACAATGATACCAAAAATCAAGCTCATATATACATATCAATTGGTCAAATGTACAAGGGTGCTACTCGAGCACAATATGTCAAAATGGTAGTACAATATGATATCCCATCTAACCACCCAATGGAGGTGGAGGGGGTGGCATACCCTACTGCTAAGGAGGACCTAGTGGAGGTGGTCCCGGTGGAATGGCTCATGCACCAGCATACTCTGTAAAAGGCTGAATTTGATCTATAGCCTCAGGAACTGCAATAGTATATGCAACATAGTAATAAGAAGCCTGAGCAACCTCGTATCTAGTCTCTAGCTGTGATCTCGCTAGTGCCTCTTGTAACTCCCAGATCTCTTGGTCTCGCTCAGATATCCATGTATCCTGAATAATCACCTATGTATGGAGGTTGTCACGCTCCCTCTGTGACTGTCGAGCTCTCTCTCTAACCCTCCGGAGTGCCTCCTGCAAAAGTGCTACCTGTCCGCCTGCTGGTGGATACGTCAGAACAACATCAGCCATAACTGTGTCATCTACCTGCTCAGCGGTCGTGTACTGACTACCACTGGGCCTAGCACCTCCATCTGATCCCATCGATCTAATAAGAATATCAGTCTGAGATGTCCTTGGTCGTACAACTCTCTCCTGTTGCTTTAAGGGAGGCTGCTGTGGCTGCTGTACCTATGGAGGAGCCTGTTGCTATAGTGGTGGCCGTACTGCCTACTGTACCTATGGTATCAGACCAACAGGAGCTATAAATCTGGGGAAAAGATGTGCTAACATGTGATCTCTAGATGCAGGTGTCACACCTGCATTCGTCACTGTGGCCATATAATCCCACCTAGCTGGTGGTACCCGGGCGTCTATCATGCTGCGACCCCTATCAAACTATCTCTGCCAGCCCTTCTTCATCTCATCGATGAATCAGGCGTATGTACAATACTCTAGAGACACATCCCGTGGCCTCCCAAACTGGCGCAATACGTGCATGAGCAAGAAATGCTCAATGATGGTAATGGTACATCCTATCAGAGGACACGAACAAAACATGTATGATAACTCATGGCGAGCATCATCCCATACCTCAGTGGAAATCCAAGGCTGCCATATGACTGCGGCCATGTCATCTATCTATGATCTCCATTGCTTGGTCTTACCCAGTGCGGGCTGGGTCATCGGACCTACATATCTCTAAATGTATGGCTCTAAGGCTGCCGTGTATCATGAAATATCGGCCTGCATACAGGAAGGTGCTCCTAGGCCTAGATCTATAGAATGACGACTCCTATCACCATGGTATAGGCACCTTGATACACGATCTCGTGCATCTCATGGAACATTTGAGAAAGGATGCACTCGCCCCATCTGAAAGTAACTGCAGGAGTGGCCAACATCTTTCGTAACATGTCTCCCCAACTGCACTCTAATCCATGCTAATCACGATCAGGAACCAAATGGAAACTTAGAAATAATGCTAGTACAACTACCAAGAGATGATCTCTGTCATAGCTACGTATCAACTCCTCCCATGAGATGGCCTGGCCCATCACCAAATCATCCTAAAAAATGGCTCTCAAAGCTGCTGTACCTACTCTAGGATACATGTCATACTCCACATGAGCTCCATGGAAAGGCACTCTCAGAATCCTATATACGTCCTCAGGAGTGACTGTCATCTCCCCCTGTGGTAAGTGAAAAGTGTTTGTCTCTGAATGGAAACACTCAACCAAGGCACCCAGTAATCTGTGATTTACTTGAATATCGGGTACATCACAAAGGTAAGTCAATCCTAGCCCGTCAATGTGGGCACCGTAAGCATCTGATAATCGTTGGAGTAGCTCACCCATGACAGGATGATGTGATCGAAAACTGATATCAGGAAGGTCTACCTGCAAAGCAAGTGATGAAATTGAATTAGTACCTCAAAAATGATGATTTTTCAAAGCAAAAGATAACAAATACAACTATGGACCTATCCTACACATAGTTTTGAGATATTTCAACTAGCTGACTCTATGACACAAGAAAATGACAACTTTTGATTTTTGATCAATTTTCCATGCGAGGGAACTTTGCTCCTGCGCGAAATGGGATGTGTTCCCGCGCGAGATTTCTAAAATCTCACGCGGCACAAGCGCGCTCTTTGTGCGAGCGTAGGGGAGGGGCTAATGCAAGGAACCCCTGACTCGCGTGAGGAAAGAGATTCCTTGTGTGAAAGGTGACATGGGCTGGCGCAAGGAAACTATTTCCTTGCGCGAGCTTGGAAGAGACAACATTTAAAAAGGCCAAAAACATGATAAATGCTAAAAACTGATAAAATTTTTTCTGACATACAAGATCAAGTTGTGATTACTTACAGGTGCGTCATACTCCGCTGGTCAGTTGTGTCATTAGGAGTTCTCAAATCAGTGTGTGTACACAGCAATGCTATTGATGTCAGTTGGAGCCGTCGCCATCGCTAAAGTCAAAAGGTGAATAATGATTTGAAAATGACCCCTCCGGGCCTTATATAGCCTTTGACCTAATTTTTCAAAGTGCTCCATTTTCTGCAAAAATTACACCCTTGGCTAACTGGACCATTTTGAATCCATTTTCGTGATTGAAATCGAAATTTGACACTCCTAAGTAGCTCAAAATCACGTTTTAAAATTTTGGGACCGACGCGATCGGACGCTTGTGTAGTCAATTTTCGAAGGTCACTTTCTTGTCAGGATTATCTCTTGTTATCATTTTCTCAGCTTCTGCAATCTTTTCATCAAAGTCAACTCTAGTCAATTCTAGTCACCTATGGTCAAACCTAATCAACAGGACCTCTCGATCGCTCTAAATTGATTCTACTCTCTCTTGATTTATCTTTGATATATCTGGATCTTTGATCTCATTTCTCTGTGATTTATCGCTCTCATCATTATGGTGTGTCATCTTTTGATTTCACTCCTGAAGGGGCAAGATGATTTCATCATTGAATCTTTTCACATATTCAATTTTTTGTACCTTATGGTCAAAATTGGATATTCCATCTCTAGGGGCATCCTGATGTCTTGTATCTTGTCATCTATCTTTCTAGGTATCTGAGAAATCTAACTCGGATACTCAAGAATCAAGCTTCGTTTTGGAGATGATTCTTGAAATCTCATTGGGTATTGGGGCAATCTAACCCTAATTCCTGAAAGTTACGCTTCATTCTGAAGATGACTCTCAAAAACTCTTTAGACCGTTATCTAGGCAATCTAACCTAGATCTTGGAGGGCTAACCTTCGTATTGGGGAAATCTAACCTTGATTCTGGAGATAGTCCTAGATCTTCATTAGCTATCAGTGGACATTGGGGCAATCTAACCTTGATTCTGATCTTCTCTCAGATGATTTTGCTACTTAATCTGATCGGTGTCTTGGCAACCTAACCTAGACTTCTAAAATATTCATCTTCACATTAGACTGTTCTTTGAATCAATGCATTGCTCGCACATCAATTCAAAGATGGGCAAAATGTAACACCCCAAAATTGGCACCTTATAATCCTAATCAATTTTGGTGTGTTCCTTCAATTTTGTCATCTTCAAAGTCTTATTGTACTAGGAAAATTCTTTTCCTAATTGACTTTAATTGACTGAATTTCAAATGTAGAAAACCCAAATTTGCATAAATCTGACATTATATTTAATTCCTAAATTCTCAAAGTTTATTAGCTAAAAATCCCTATGATTAATTAATTTAATACTAAAGTCCTATGTGCTTTAATTAAATTAATTCCATCCCCTTTAGCTAATATACATAAAAGGAATTGAATAGTTATTTAATTGATTAGATGAATTATCCTCAAAAGGGAATTCCATAATTCCATGTGAAAGGTCACTCACGTGGAAATAATCCATCCTTTTAATTAAATAATTCTTGCATTTTTGTCTCAAATGGAAATGAAGAGGCAACTGTTTCTTTTCAAGAAACTCTTCACCCTCTTTCCATGGTTTTCTATAAATTGGACCTCTTTTTCTTCATTTGGGATGGATGATTTTTGAGAGCATCAAATCTATAGTGAAATTTGTATTAATTGTTTCATGCTTTTGAGTTTAAATTGCATAATTAGATTAATTTCAATTTGGATTAAAGATGTGTTGATCTTATTTGCAATTCATTTACATATCTAAAATGTCAATTTCATCTCTCAAGCTTTCTAATTTAAATGCAATTTCAATTCTAGATTGAGAGCATTTCAATTCTAGATTAAGAGAGTTTCATTTCTTAGATTAATTGCAATTTGATTCCATAGAGTAGTTTCAATTTCAATTCTAGACTAGTTGCATTTGATTCCATAGATTAATTGCAATTCATTTCTAGATTAAGAGCAATCTCATTTCATAGATTAATTGTAGTGCATTCATGGATTAATGACAATTACATCTTCTCTCATGCTTTAGAAATCCTCCATGTTAGCAATGGTCAGGTTGTTGGCTCTCGTTCTGAGAGTAAATTCGACATCCACAACTAATTAGGAGGCAGCAAGTCGCTTCAATTGAATTTGCAGGATAAACAATTCATGTTTGTCTTTGTAAATTTAACAATTGAGTAAAGACTATGTTGAGTTTGTGCCTGATTTAGAGGTCACATTCAAGCACACACATGGTGTAGGCTGGTGTTTGGTACATCATCCAAGGTGTAAAAATTAAGATCTATTTAGTATAATTTGGTGTAGGATTATGTTTTGTACAAGATCTGAGGTAGGTTTAGGCAAGTACTAAGGGTAGAACAAAAGGTTCTGGAATTGTATTGGTTGATGAATTTAGGTAGGAATTTTGGGTTGTGTTGTTGAGAATAGAAGATGATACAGGGCATGCCATGGGGTTAGTCAATGGGAAATAAGAGTGACACAACAAGAAGTTGATGAAGCCAAAGGTTGAACATGTGTGAACTTGGGAATGCTAAGGCTTGCACAATTGGGTTGTGGAAAGCTTTTCTTTCAATGGATATCAAGAATGGTTCTTGGGAAGTTGAAGGTGGAAGACAAAAATTGGGGTGTTGTCATGGGATGGAACAATAGGCTAGGTGGAGATATAAGTATTTGGTATAGGTTCTCAAGGTTCCATTTGGTATGGGTGGCTCAGTGGAAGTTAGGCGTGGAGTGGATTCATGCAGTGGGTCAACATTTGGTATGTTGGTAGTGGCAAGTATGTCATGGTGAAATAAATGGTGCAAAAAGATATGGAGAGAAACCTAGGTACAAGGTACAGAGGCATTTGTAGATCCCTTAGAAAGGTTATAAGGTTGTAAAGTATGGGTCTTGAGTTGGTGGGTCCAACATCGAGGATGCTGCCTATTTTTGATTTGGGGAGGATGTAAGGGGCTGACAATTCACAAGATGAAAGTTCAAAAGGATGGGGCTGTGTGGTGTGCTAGGCACTCATAGTTGTGGTGTAGGATCCCATCAAGGATGGATCCAAGGTATAAACTTGGGACTGTGGAGTGTTAGAATCTCACTCACAGTTGAGGCGTAGGATCTTGCATGGTGAAAATATGAGGTGTAACCATGGAGGGTAAGTGTTGGAGTGCATCAAGGGTGGCTAGGGTTACCAACCTCCCTCAAGAGGGATGAAGAAAACTATCCTTCCCTCATATATTGTGGTAAGACTTGAGGTGTCGTATGAATAAGAGATGAAATGGAGTAGCTTCACCTTATCACTAGGTGGTGAGGTTTATTGGAGGATGCATACTCATGGTCCCTATCTCAGTAAAGTGGAGTAGTTGATCCAATATTGGGGATGACTCCAAGGGAGTTTTCCATTACTCGAAACCTGGGGAAGCAGAGTACCTATTCTCTATGTGGGAGGAAATTGTGGAATGGGTTGTCCAAGTAGGAGAGTTGGATCTTGAGTTCGTCAGGTTATGCGGGTGAGTGTTGTAGAGCTAGATATCCATGAATGGTGGATCTAAGGGGTGTTGCACTCAGTGCACATCCAGGTTATTTGGAAGGTTAGATTTGCATTAGGATTTGGTATCTCAAGGGCTTACAAGAGGGGTCCAGGATGGAAGATGGGATGTGGTGTTTGAGAGGAGTGCCACAAGGTGAGAAAATCTATGAGGTAGATTTAGAAGGGTGATCGAAGGTGAGATGTGGTACATGACTAAAGTGGTGATATGGTTCATAGGCAAGGTGCTATGGTGGTATAGCAGAGTTGGAAAGTGAGTACAATGACTAAGGGATTGTGATGGATCATGGAACAAGAGTGTGGAGCTCAAGTAGGCATGCATTACACATCGAATCCATGGAGGTAAGATTGCAAGTGTGCATGAGTTGGTCTAAATGCAATAGATGCATGAATAATAAGGTTCACCAATAGTGTCATGTAGACATAGAGCAAGGTTCAAGGTAATCAACACTTAGTGTTTGGATTCAAAGCTAGCTATGGTGGTTAGTTGTCCCATGGGGAACAAATTGGTGCTATAAGATCTGTAGTGGTCTAGAGGAGCACAACATGGGGTGCTAGTGCTTCATTAGTATTGGGCATGATTTGGTAGCATGCAAAGAAGGAAAAAAGGACTAAAGGTGTTTAGAGGTGCTTTGGTAGTGCCAAGTATGATTTGGTAGCATGTACAGTGAGAAGAAGGACTTACTGGTCCAAGTCACTCAGGTGGGATGCAATGTTTAGCTTGGGAGACTTAGGGAGTCCCGATGTACTCAAGAAATGCAGTGCACAGCTCAAGGGGAACATGCATAGTTGAGAAAGGGGGAGCTACAGTGGTTAAAGGACATTTAGAGTGGCACAACAGTGATCAAGAGAACTCAGTGGGTTGTGATCACAATGGATAATGTTAGTAGCTTGGGTCTTATGGGGGATGCCATAGTTGAAATCATAAGGTGGCTAGTATAAGAGGGGTTCAATAGGATTGGACATGAGTAGAGAAATGGGCTCAAGGATGCATGTGAGGAGTACCAAATGAGTAGAGCCAAGGAGGTTCAACATGCACTTCTATTTCATGGGGTGTATGTTTATGCAGTCATGTGGTGGGAACTTGATGCTTGAGGGTAAGGTGTCATCTAGGAGAAATAAATGGACTCATCCACAATGGGACTCATGAGTAATGCTTTCCAGTGTTGCGTGAGGTTTGAATTCTTAGGGAGAAGGCTCATCTTGGGCATGAGGTAAATGTAGCCCCATGACACATTGTTTAAGGAGGTTGTTGGGATGAATTTATTCCCTCTCTTCCTTGGGTTTCTCAGTAGTTGTTGTGTTTGGAATGTAACTTTTGAGTTTTGGGTTGTGTTTCTACCTATAGTGTTGAATCTCATGGTACCTGGTTTTGTGGTTGAGGTTCATGTTAGTGCCCCTTTCTACTAGATTTTGGTTGTGTCTGGGTTTCTTTTTCCCTCTTTTAGGTTGTCTAGTTGGCTACTCTATTTTTTGGCCCCTTGGTAAGTGTTTTGTTTGAGCTGACTCTCGTTGGTGGAAGCTTGTAGGGTGTGTGGGGGATTTGTCTAATTTCAGGTTCCCTCCACTACTTCTTTCTTTACCAGTGGTTGTTCTTCTCCTTTGGGTGTTTGTTGGCTTGTTAGGGTCCCATGGTTGGTTCTCTCTACTCTTTTTGTTCCTCGGCTTGGTTCTTCTTGCTCTTGGGTGGCTGAGAGGTGTGGTTGGGTGTTTCATAGGCTTGTGGTTGTTGTGTGGTTCTTTTTCTTTTGTTTTTTGGTGAGT
Organism: Thuja plicata; assembly: GCA_018584345.1. Classification (NCBI taxonomy): domain Eukaryota; kingdom Viridiplantae; phylum Streptophyta; class Pinopsida; order Cupressales; family Cupressaceae; genus Thuja; species Thuja plicata. Next base: position 824,603 of record MU227846.1, read on the forward strand.
GCTATCAATTTTCAAGGGCCTTTCCAGTTGTTGGTTAGAGTTCTTCTTGGTAGGTTCTTTGTTTCTTCTTCTTTTTCCTGATGTTTCTAGCTTGTTCTTCTTTGGTGGGATTTTCTCTTTGGTTGGGTTCTTACCCATAAAGCTCTTAGAGAGGGGGAGTCTACCCCTATTGCGATGGGGTTTCACATTATGGCTGTGTTGTGGTTGAGGTTCACCATGTGCCTTCTCTCTTCTTTCCCATTTTCTATTGAGGTGGAGGCCCATCCTATGTAGGTGCATTGTTTCTTGTGGAAAGAGATATTGAGTGGCTATTCAGGGTCTTTTATCACTTGTGGTTGTACGATGGAGGGTTGGAATTGATCCTAGACCTATTCTTCAATTGTCCGTTCTTTTTTCCCCTATTGAGGTGGGATCCTCTTTTATGGAGGTGGAGAGGAGTTTTGTAGGTGTGTTATGGACTGGCTGGTGTTTTATCCTTATTGTCAGCTTCTTTCTAGTTTTGGTAGCCATGTTAAAACCCAATCTTATAATTTTGGGTTTTGTTTAAAGCCCTATGATCCTCTCCAGCTGGGAGGGGTTTTCTATGCCAGTGAGATTTGATTGTCTTGTCTCTCTTATGGTAGGTCTTTGCTTGGTGAATTAGGGAGCCTTCAAATTTCATGTTTCTTCAGTTGGTGCTTCATTGACTAATCTTGTGAGGTTGGTTGTCAAGGTTAATGGAGCCTGTCAAAACCCTTTGTTTTTCTTCCAACTATTTGTTGCTTGGGAGGTTTATTTGTTTTTGGATAGGGTTTTAAATGTTTATCTAAATGTTCAATTGTTTAAGGTTGTGGGAACCTTGTCAAAACCCAAAGATGGTGGTTGTGGGTACTAGAAAAACCCATGGTTTCTAAAGGTTTAAGAGTTTCTTTTTGGTGTAAGGATTTGGCCTTCAATTTGGTTGCAGCTAGAGTTATGTATCATTCTATCTTGTGGGATATTGATTGTAAGTTGTTGTTGCAACTACTGGTTTGTTGAGAATTATTCTTTGTAGCTGGTTGGTTTTGGGTTCAAGATCCTACCAAATGTGTTTTCATTGGGTTTTAGAGCCCCATCAAAACCTATTTACCCTTAATAAAAAACAACCAAATCTTCATGGGGATTCACTCCATATGGTTGATCAAGGTTGTGGACAAAATTTTTGGATTAGGAGGCCCTCCCCTTCAAATGTCATTCATGTTTTTCTATAAGGAATTTGACTTTACATTAATGTCTTTCCATTGGAGTGTGATTGCCACTTGGTGGAAGAATGCTAATGATGATCTCCTAATGGTTGACGATCTTGTCTCTCTTGATGTTTCCTTTTCCTAGGATTTTGATAAGATTATTTATTCTAGTGTGGCCTTGTTAGGCTCTAATTCCTTGCCAAGGATCCTTTTACTTCTTTCTATTCTCTTTAAGAGATGATTGTCTGCTATTTTATTTTTTCATTTTTCTCATGATATTGATTTACAACTTCCACCTTTCTATCAAGTTACTTCCCCCATTGTTGTTCCCACTGTGGGGTGTCTCTTGTTTCCCCTTGTTGTGGGGTCATGGATGATAGCATAACATGGAATGTTGTTTGTAGAAGGAGGAAAGATCCTTGTAGCAATCCCCATACCCTTTCTTGTATTGAGAAAGAGATGTCTTACAGTTAGAGTTGGGATCAATTTTCTCCTATTGGTTCTCTACTTTGATCAAAATATTCTTTGTCATAGTATGTTTATATTAATATCACTGTTGGTGAGACCTACACTTCTTGTTGTAAAGGTTGTCTCTATTGTAATAGGTGTGGGTTCTTTCTTAAATTTATCTAACCAAAATAACCAATTCTCAACAATCCACCTTGACATATACAATTTTAAAAATATTTGAAATGCTAAAAAACATACACAAGGAGAGTAATTGAAAAATTTAAGGATACCATTTGCAAAAATTAGTATTTTAATCTACTTCACAATTATCTTTTTTAAAAACTTTCCTTATGAGTATTTATTTCCTTGATAATATTTTAATCAAAACAAGGTCATATACATCATTGAATAATGTTCAATTGGTCTGGAACCATTAAAGTCCACGACCTTCCTCAATTCTTTACAGTTATTTAAAGTCATTTGATTGATAATGACTATAATAATCTCTTTTTTATTCAACTAGAATGTTTTAGACTACACCTCCATAATTAGGAGGATTTCCCCACCAAAATAAAATAGATTTGAGTAAACTGAGTAAATATTTTTTTAACATATTCGCTGGGATATCACTTTTCCTTGTTTGAAAACTAATATTTCAACCCAATAAAAAACATTAACCACTCTACTTTAAGTCTTCTCTCCTTTAGATGTTTCTATCACCCTTAGCTCCTATTATTTATTT
>MU227846.1:827343-883234 GCA_018584345.1 Thuja plicata
ATATTTTATAAGATGAAACAATAAGTATTCATATTAATTAATCATGATTTAGGCTTATACAAGAAGCATTATCTACATTGACCATGGTGGGACCCTGAAAAATATTTCATTTTCCTCAATGTTCCTCAAAAAGATTCTTTCAAAATCAAAAGGCTGTAAGTTTTCACTATTTCTCATAGTCACATCTGAATGCATTCTGAAATAGTGATAGGCGCTATTTCTCTGTCAGCATAAGTTGATGTATTTGAAATAGTGGTAAGCGTAATTTCTCTATTGAATAAAAGGCAAGTCTGGGATTTGGCGAAAAGACTAGGCTTCACATTTCAAAGTTCTTAGGTATTACAAAATATGACCCATTAATTATATCAGTCATACAAGGTGGTAGATAGTAAAGAAATTCATTTCACATGAAGGCATTGTCATTTCAAAGTAGGATCCATTAATGTGAACATCACTCCAAGGAAAAAAATTGAAAATATTTCAAGGAAGATGGTTTATTGGTGCACAGAGGGTTGCAAGACAGTTGTTGAAGCTGCGGATAATAAGTGAGTTGAATTTTCTCTTCGTCTCATTTTGATTTATTTTAAATTGTACTCATGCCTAGGAACAAGAATGAAATGGTTTTAGGAGACAAAATCATCTATCGTCCACAACACACCCTACTGAAGTTGTTTCCACAGTCTCAAGACATTGGGTCTAAGAGTATGTTTGGTGATAGTAAGATGCTCAGTGGTGATGCTAATTTACCTATGCATGGTAGGGCATTGTTTTGATATTTATATTCCAAAAGGGATGAGAAGAATCCATTTTGTAACCCCTGGCATTTGGACATAGCTAAGCTCATAGTGCCCAATGTATTTGTGGATACTGAGCTAATTGATTCTTTAGTGAAGAATTATAGGTTTAAAACTAGAACTTTGAGAAAGGTTGATGGTACCTCTCTATTATGTATAAATAAACAAATGAACCAAGAATGTTTTAGGCTTAATAGTCAGGTGATTTCTAGAATTGACAGAGATGGTTTCCACACAGAATATGAACACTTGATCAAAATTATTGGTTTAAGAGAAGTTTCCATTTTTATGTATAGGGAGGACTAGAATTAAGTAGACAAGGCATAGGGCAAAGCCCGCTTACCTACAACTAACTTCATGTAGTTTTATAAAAGAGCTCATTGGGCTTGGAGACTGGTGTTGGGTGAATACCAAAAGAATAAAATGCCATTGGATACAATGTACTTATGCATGAGAACCCAAAATGACCATTTGCCTCATGAATATGACATAGATGCAAAATTGGAAAGACTTTTGAACAAGAAATTGCTTGAATGGAAGAGTCGAGGTGTATTCAAACACTATTCCTTAATATGTCATATGCTCCTATATAAAAATAATAGTACTTTTGAAATTTATTTGAAACTTACCACTATAGATAGTCATGGAAATATACTTCCTGGAAAATTATGGCGTAGAGTATGGGATAAGCATAGTAAATATGTTGATTATTGTATGTTTCATGATAGATTCACAGTCTAGATTCTTAGAACATTGGGAGAACTGGTAAGGATCCCTATTTCTATTAGGGAAATCTTGAGAGCCATGGAAACCAAGCCAGATGAAGGCTTCACCCACATTTTTGTTGATTGGATTTGTAGGAGTTATTTCATAATATTCAGAGTATATGGGTGTAGAAAGACACCTCATAAATTGCCAGTATATGTACCAAAAATAATTTCACTCTTGGAATTTATGTGGAAATTATTGTGGTTGGAGAAAGAGCTCATTTATCCAAGAAGGAAAGGCACTTTATTGCATAATATTATTAGATTTGATGGTTTTACTATAGGTGCAGGCACTTTGGAGTAGGAGCAGGAATACTTCAAATCATATATATGGAGAGTGCAAAGGCTAAAAATTATGATCATGAGGGTCATATTAAGTCTTGGGAAAAAGAGTACACCCATTCTTTTGATGTGGAAGAGGATGTGACAAGAAACTTAGAGGATCATTCACAAAATATGAAAAGACTCATTAAGTTGAAGACTATTGTAAGGTTGGAGAAAGATAGAGTGTTGAAGGGCTTGATGAGATTCCATGATGAGGAAATAGATGAGATCCTCATATGGGAGTGATGTATTAGGGATTTTGATAATTTGAAAGGGAAAACCATTGCAATTGATGAAACAAAGCCTAGGCCCCCTCCTAGGAAAAGGATAAAGAAATTAATTATTAATGTTGTCAATTCTGATTCACCTCCTACAAAAATATTAAGGCGTAAAGAGCCATCTCTTGTTCCATATCATGTATATGAAGGAATGAGAGATACTGAAGAAATTGCTGCCACTTTGAGAGAGATGAGGAAAGAAGAGGAGGTAGGTCATTCATCTCCTATGCCTATTTTTTAGAGAAGAATTTTATGGATACCATGCTCAAATGCAAAATTTTTCTTAGGAAGACCCCACGGGCCTAGGAAATGCAAGAGAGACCATTGCTTCTAGGTTCACTAAAACTGATGACTTTTTGCAGAGTCAAGAATTTAAAGATTTTTGGATACAAATGAAAATGAAAAATTTTTAAGAGAAGAAATAGATCAGGCTTATGGGGGTGGAGGAATCAGAACATGAGGAAATTATAGATTAAATGTTTAAAGAATTGAATTTGGATAGTATTGAATGTACAGTTGAGGAAGCTAGGGAGATGTTGAAGTTGAGTGATCTGTACTTCTAGTCCTTGGGTTAACCCTCAAATAAATTTTCCCTTTTCACTAAGTAAGAAAACAAAATGATTCTTCTTTGATTTCTAAATTTGATACAAAAGAAAATATTATGGGCTCTGGTTACAATCCAAAGAATTAGACCCTAGGTGCTTGGGTGAGTTTCAAGGGGCCCCATAAACCAGAATGTTAATTTTTTCTAGGGATTCTGAGGGGTGAAACTATTATTCAAACAGTGGGGGATACAAACCCAGTTATGTCTACAAATGAATTGGTGTTTCAATCCATGTTCAATAAGGATCAAGTTAAAAGTTTGAAGGATGAATTAAAAAATTTTGCTGACAGGCAAGCGGAATTGAATAGGGTGATTCATGAATAGTATATTAAGCTTGTTGATAAAGAGAAGGAAATACAAAAACACAAATCATCTAAAATTGATAAAGCTCTTATTTTTTTTCAAGAATGATAAAAAAAATATCAGTTGAAAAACCATAGGAGATCAAAGAGGATGTGGAAAGTGTACTTAGTGCCAAATTGAAACAAGAATTCGCTGCAAAATTGTCTTTTACTTTGGAAAAGGTATTATCATTTAGAATGAAAGATATAATTGCAAAATGTGAAGATGTGCATCAAGGCTATTGTTTGCTGAATGACATGCTCGATGGATTTAAGAAGAATAAGCCTTTACTCTAGAGCATAGAAAATAGATGGAGGATATCAACATTTGAAATCACCAGAATCTATGATGTTACTCAAAGAGATTTAGAAGCTCCTGCAGAGATTAAAGAAACAAATAATACTATGGATGCCTTGTTTGTTAAGTTGGATTATGTTGTTTGAGAAGAGTCTAGAGTTGAAGAGAAGTTAAGAATTTTTGATACCATCAGGCATTGGACAATCCCTACATTTACGAACCTTAAAGGATGGGCCAAAGGATTTGAAGAATGGAAAACCGAATATCAAAGTATGCCTTCAAGAATCATCAGTCATCTGAAGGAGGATGAAATTTTCTCTATGGATAAGTTCAATTCCTTTCTAGACAGGGTAATCACATTCGAGAATAGGTTCTCTAAATTTGTAGTTGAATTTAGGGTTATTACTGGTAATAGGTGGAGACAACACATTCTCACAATACTTGACATCTTGCATTATCAGTGGCCATCCCTTGAAATTTTTTTGATTGGGCCAAAGAATATCTTGGGTCAACAGTGGGTAGCACAACAAAGATGATTGATTCCTCAAGAATGGACTGATCTTATGTTTTTTCTTTTGAAGCTTCGGTGTTGTGTTTGTTTTTTGTTTTTTGTGTGTTTAATTTTGACTAATTTAAGTTATTCCATGATAGTGAATTTGAAAAAGGCATGAATGTAAATGTTTGGAAGCTTGTTTCTTCCCCTTTTGGAGGGAAACGACAATTGAGTAGTATAAATTAGAAAATGACCAAAAGTAGAAGAACTAGACGGTGTAATTTTTTTTATATTAATAAAAAATACCCTATTTTCTTCTCAAATGCATGAATAATTTTTTCAAGATTCATTTCTTTGTCATAATCAATTCATGAATTGGTTGTTATCTTCAAAAATTCTATGGTTATTTTATGTTCTCTGGTATCAATTCAAAGAAAATAAGAGATAGAAGCGAAGTGTTGTCCTTCTATTTTTCTATTTAACTAGTTCCTTTGATATGATTAAATTTAGTTAAACAAATTTATATTTTAGGTTCTTTTCATCCACATTGATAGGATTGGATAATTGATAATATCAATCATATTTATTGAGGGTATTGTCTTTAAGAGAGAATCTGAGGAATTCAAAGAAGTTAACTTATTCCCAATTGGATAAGGGACTAGCGTATTAATGTTGAAGGAAGAAAGATAAATATTTGAATTCTTAAAATAAGTTTATCTTATTTTTAGGTAGGGAAGATAACAATAAAATAGTATTGGAACCAAATATGAAAGTTCTTTGCTCTTTTAATTTGGGATTTTCCTGCGTAAGTTTGTGAGTTTGGAAGGGAATTATTTATATCTTCTATAAAAAGCTCAAAGTTGAGAGAGATTTTTGAGAGTAGGTACACTCGCCTAGGTCTTGTAGAGCCTAAAAAAGTAGGGGATTGCAATTAACTTATGGTTGAATCCTGTCAGTTGGCCATTTAAATTTGGAGGGTATTAATAATATAGCCTAGAAAGCTTTGTTTCCTTCCAATTTGTTGATTTGTGACCCAACAAATTGGTGACTCTACTGGGGAAGAATTTACTCTCTTCTTTTAAAGAAGCCATGACTCTAAGTTCTGAATGACAGTATGATTAACCATAAAATCATTTGTGAAAAAAAAAAAGAAGGTTCTCAGCACGTGAGGCATAAACTATCTACAGTCCCTAATTCTATGAATGGTAGAAGATGTCAATTTGACAAAAAGTCATTTCAATACACAAAGTTGCCTATAGTAAGGTGAAACAAGGGTTCATTTAATGTGGAACCATTCCCACGTGAGCCAGATGGAGATATAACTTTTTTCAGTCAGCGAGATACAAAGATTTTAGAAGAATATGATAAAAAAACTGGAGGGTTTGGTGGTGGCTCTTTTATAGGGGTGCTCCTCCTCCGGGGTCTGAATGAGTTTCTCCTTTAAATACTCGTAGGTTTCAAGATTCTGAAGAAAATGATGACAGTTCTGAATGGGAGTTAAAAAATAAGGTAAGAGAATTTGTTTAGTATGTTCAAGGGGTTAAAGATAATAACGTACAGCTGCCTAGATAATATGAGAAATTTTTTGATCAAATTGATGATATAGATTTTGGGGAATAAAATACCAAGGAAGGGGCACCTGGGCATGATTGACCTCATAATGATAATCATGGAGGCTATAATTATGAAAGAGGGAATAATATCCCACCGCCAAGGGATCAGGAAGAACAAATGGGCCATAATTTTTGTGACTTTCAATAGCCTCCTTGTGTTCATAATGACCAATTTGATAGAGGGCCTAGGTATGATCAACCTGAACATGTATACCATAGTTTACCTCCACACCCATACAATTTTAAACAATAGTATGATCCTCACTACTTAGCTTTTTCTAGGGGACCTATGAAAGCTAATAAATATAGGCATTTTAATTTCACTAGGGTTTTGGGTGGCCCTCATGGCATATTGGTTGGTTGGAGAAAGGATTTACCTAAATTTATAGAAGCGGGTGGTGAAACATGAGAGAATCATCTTAAATTTTTTGAATATTCCATGCAAAATTATGAGATCCTCTATGAAGATGTCTATATGATGCTCTTTGTTCAATCCCTGGCTGAGGACACAGGGGAATGATTTAAGGTGTTACCTGACTCTTTAGTTGATATTTGGGGTGATATGAAGAGAAAATTCTTGGAGGAAATTGGTGATCATAATGACCCCTCTTTCATTCTTCATGAAGTTACTAGCATGAAAAAGTGATTGAATGAATCGGTGATTGAGTTTGACAAAAGATTTAGTAAGTTATTGTACAAAATCCTTCCCTACATGAGACCTGTAGATGAATGTTGCTCAGTTTTCTATATTGATGCTTTTGATAGAAAGACCAATTATGAGATCAGATTAAGAGGACCATGGAATTTAGAAGATGCTTTCAATATTTCTGTGACAATTGAGAACAATTAAAAAGCTGTTGGACAAGCTAGCAAAAGGGATGATATAAAATTGCATAACCAGAAGACGAATAAACAAGTCAAGGAAGAAGATAGATTGGATAAAGAATTAAATATATTGCAGGAGTTATCATTAAAAGTTGGGAAGGGTGAAAAACCTAAGCATGAAAAGCCATATTTTCATAGGCTTAGACTTCAAGACATGCCCTATAATACATTGACTGGTTAGTATAATACCCTTGTAACTAAGGATTAGACATCCTTATCATACTAGAAATAACATACTAAAATCATTTGAATTATCGACCAGGGATGTAAGCTTGAAATGATATCAGAAAAGTATATGCTCTCATCCATCTTAGGTGTCATTACTACTTATGCAATGAAAAATGCTGAAAGGGATACTAAACTAGGAAATGGAATCAATAGTTTAATCTAAAGCTCTGAGAACATGCTATGACAGTAAACTAACTACTTTCTTATGTTGCAGGAACAACCAATAGTTCTATTACTGAATGGCTGTAGGATCAACAGAGTCCTAAATGCTTCAAATGAACTTAAGAATAATTCCTACTGAACTATGAACTAAGTTCACCTCCCGCGTGGGCCCCCACAAAAGAGTGAATGAAAAAAAAATCAGAGATTAAGAACTGAAGATCTCATTTATTCAATCATAAAAAATAGATACAAAATGTAGCAACAAGATTGTATTTTATCTATTACTAGATTATAAAAGGATTCCAATAAAAACTAACTAACTAAGGAATTAGAACTTCCATCTTATTTAACAACATATTTTAAAACAAAACTCCTTGCAACTAGGATTCCCCAATATCAGGGACATGAAAATATTTAAGATACATGATCAACATCATTAAATGCAAGAACAAACTATATTCAATTGTACATGAATCTAGGAATGCACCACTACTAGATTTACTCCATAATGGCTGTTAATCCACATTGACCCAGTCTTCAACAGAAACCGCTACTGACCGATAGAGGTGGAATCATCATGAGTCCCAAAAATAGTTATTCTCTTTATGGCACCACTTTTTCCTTTGTTGAATTCTTCTTTTCCCGCTTGACCTACCATTTCCTACAAGAGATTAGCATGCATACATATCCAAGATAGAATCCATAATAAATTTTCTTCACTAGCCTGCTCTTATCACATGGCTACAGGAACAACTACCTAACTTAATGTAGGATGAAATGATACAAGATTTCATTCCATATAACCACATAACATATAGATATCATATTCATAAACTTAAAATGCACACACACACACATATATATATAGCAGTTTTGAAATATAAGTATAAATAGTATGAAGAAGTCTTATGAAAGATCATGAAGTTCTCAAGTTCTAAGCATAAAAAATCATGAAAATATAAACTAGATAGGCCTTAAACTGGCCTCATCATTCCCCCTAGCTTTTCCTTTTGCTGGTCTTCTATAAAACATGTACTTTTTTACCCTTGCTTCCATTCTGTGATCTGCAAATGTACTCTAACCAATACCCCCCCTGCCAAGCTCCATTAGAATCCTTTAATGTCCCTGTGTGACTCCCACCTTCTCACTTCCCCTGCCATATCATAGTCTTCCAAATTTTATGAATTTGCCAATAGAGGGGAAATAAGCAGGGGTGGCTAAAATGTAAGTGGAACCTAGTAACTCTACCTTACTCTACCCAATGTAACATACCATGGAGCTCACCTATTTTCCATTATGAAATTAAGGGGTGTATGCAGCTCCTTGTATCTTAAGTCCCTAGTCATTTTGATCCAGTGCCATTGAATTGATTTTGTTGCTTCAGGAAACTTAGTTTTAGCCATCTGAGTATACTCATCGAAAGCTATTTTTCTAAGAGGATCAATGATTTTACTTCCTTCTTCTAATTGAGCCACTTTCATCCAATCACAGTAATAAGTATTGGGGTTCTTGGATTCTGGCCTTAGATAGAGAGGAATTTCTTCCTCTAACTCCTTATAAGCTTTGCCATGGGATTCCCTACTTATTTAATTTTGGATCTATGACATAAGTTCTCTCAACTGGATATCCCCAACATACAATAAAGGATTCTAGTCCCTATTATTGGGTACTACAAGGTTGTGGAGGAAAAGTTCACATAATAGATTTTGCATTGCTGTAGGAGAACTATGAAAAGCTTGAAAAAATTCAAGGGGTTCATCGAACAATTGAGACTTATTTCTCATTATATTAGTCAATTGATAATTTAACAATTGCTTCTTAAGAAATATGGCATAAAAAAGAGAGAGAGACCTACAACTCATTAACTTAGGTACAATTGATGTTACCTTAGTTTCTCTTGAAGTTTCTCCACCTCTTCCTCCTTCTCCACAAGTTCTTGATAAGTCTGATCAATGACTTGGTGCAAAACCTTCTTCTGTTATCTCCATTATTCTCTCTCCATCACTAATTGATTGCTCAGCCAAAAAATAATAAAAAATAGTGTCATAGGGAAAGGGACATCTGATAGAGTACCTTCTCTAGGGTTTTCCCCTGCTACTTGTATATCAGTCAAATTTTCATTACATGGATGCACATCCTTTGCGGGGTCCATCCATATTATCATGGATCACTTAGAATTATCACATTGTTGGGAAGCTGTAGCCAATGCATCCAATCCTTGACTTAAAATATGCTCAGCCACCTCATTTTCAAAGTTCATATCAAATCCAGAATTCTCTTCAAACAGACTCCTCCCTACTACTGCAGGAGGTGAATTTGGCATGTCTTCTTTTATTCCAAAGCACTCCCCTGATATGATTTCATTGTTTGAATCAATGAGGTTTTCATCAACTTGAAGTCCATGGGAAGATGAACCCCTCCTTTGAAACCTGTAGGTTTATTCATCAGAACTAGAATCATCCCCAATTATTATACATTCTACATTCATTCTGTCCTTAGTGGATTGCCCTCTTTTGGCTTAAGGAAACACACCAGGCAATTCCTGGTGACTGTCTCTTAGTTCATCTCTTTTTGGCTCCCCTGACTCAGAAATGTCAGGGTCAATAGCTGACCTTTCCAAAGATTTATCTGTGGTCGTACTCTGATTCCTCCTACAACTTCTCCTCAATAGGGTTTCTTCCTTTTTATCAAAATTTTTTCACTTCTTAGAAGTGATTGGAGGTATAGGGTCTATTTTCTCTGTGTGTTTACAAGAACCAAAGGAAGCTTGTTTTCCTCCCTCCTTTTCTTCCCTCACAGGAGCCCTAGTTTTATCTGATGAGGAGGAAACCTTTTATTTAGAAACTTTCTTCTTACCCTTATTCTGGGCTATCCTAGATGCAGAGGCTCCAAGAGAATGCTCATGGTTTTTAGACCTAGGTTTTCTTCCTGAAGAAGACCTAGGTTCTAATTCTTAGATAATCTTGAAAATCCCATGTTCAGTTTGGACCCTTATCCCAACCGTACACCTTTAAAGGACTTAAGGTTTCCTTATCTAATTCCCACAAAAGAAAATCTTCCCATGACATATCTGACTATTCTCTTAGGGATTTTTCAACAATTAACTTAATCAGACAATGGTGGGAGACAATATTAGGCTTACCTTCTTGCACCAGCAAAGCCCTTTTCTTTAGGATATTAAAGAAGAAATTGGGTACCTTTATGGACCGATTATCATGTCGTAAATAGCTTAAGAATTTGAAATGAAAATAATGCAGGTATGGTTGATGGCCTTCAAAGGTGAAATGATTTATAACATATATTGTACATTGCTTGTAAGGTCCTGGCAGAGATAACCTGGTGGTACCCTGCTTCTTGTCATCTTCCAGTGGTGGGTCTATATGCAGAGTAAATTATGCTTTAGTAGTTTCCAGGTTGAAGCTCTCTAAGAATTACTCTCCTTCCTCTAGTAATCCCATGACCTTTTCTACAACTTTCTGTGAAAACGATACCCTCAACCCTTTGACGGTGGCCACTCCATCATGTAGTGTGTCTAAAAACTACAAAAACTGCAATGCCACTTCTCCATCCCAGCTAGTGAGCTTCAGAATTTAATCAAGCCAACCCTTGGCATGAAAACGTGGCATGCAATCTTGATCATTCAAAAAAAGATCATGAATCGTAGGTTCATACTGAACCAAACCACCACCCATCTTTGCAGAGTATTAAATGACACAAAAATAGTTGCAGAGAGTACAAGAAAGCTATACCAATGAATTTTAGAGAATGCCAATAGTGCGAAGCTGTAGGAAATTCAAAGATAGAAAGTTCTAGAGTTTCAATCTAATTTAGGCTCTTCATGAGAATATGAGTGCAAATCTATAGGATATCAAGAGTTAACTATTCATAATTACTTAGCAAACATCCATACTAGCCACCTTTGCTATTTTTGTGCAAAATAAATTGCTCTTTTCAAGGTTGTCAAATCACAAAAGCTAAATTTGGCAACATTGATATAAAAGTGCAAATCATTTAAATTTTTTAAAAAGAATAGCACACAATACGTACATAGATATATAAAAAAAATATAAGATTCCCCCCCAACTTAAGTGATAAATTGGTCCCACTATTGCACATGTGACAAGAGCGCAACCAATTAAAAAACTAATTAATGAATTGAATATCAGGGATAGTGTACACGAACCTAATAAAGCACTGGCGGCGATGTGAAATTGTCATCCATTGGGGGAGAATGATGAGATGAAGGGGTGAAAAGACAATAAATAATGAGATGGAATTTATTGTGGAGAAAGTACTTTCCTGACAAAAGTATTTACTATGGAGCAATGTGAACGTTGCTAAAGAGAAGAAAAAATATGAGCGGGTTTCTCATATCCATTTGCTACAGGAGACCCTTGACCATTATCAAATTGAAATTTTTACAGGAACTCCTCTTTTCTTTGAGGCTTATGGTACAACTTAAGCCGTTGACCATTAACCAACAATTTGAAACAAACAAGATCAATAGTAGACAACTAAACAACACCATTGGGAAAAAAATCAACAATTTCATAGGGCCCCAACCAGCGTGTTTGAAACTTACCAAGAGTGTGATAGTATCCATAATCATACAGGAGGGCCCAATCACCAACTACAAATGTCTTATCCTTGATAAATTTATCATGGCACTGCTTCCGCTATTTCTGCACCAACTCCGTGTTAGACAAAGAAGACTTACTCCACTCATCAAGACTATTTAGGTTGAGTATGCACACCTTTTGAGCTTCAGTAAGATCCATATTGAGTTCCTATGTTGTGCATAAGGTATTATACTCAAATTCTACTGGCATCATAGCAGACTTACCATAAACTAGTTGAAACGGGGTGAATCCTGTAGTAGTTTTCCAAGTAGTCCTATAAGCCAAGAGTTCTCCAGGAAGCTTGGCTTCCCAATCTTTCTTGTGAACGGAGACTGCCTTGGTAAGGATGGCCTCCAGTTCTTGATTGGTGACTTCTACCTGGCCAATTGCTTGAGAATAGTAAGGAGATGACTTGCGATGTCAAATCTTATACTCTTCCATTAAAGAAGCTATGAGGTTGGAAGTAAATTGAGCTCCCTAATCAGACACTAAATCCCTAGGGCCACCAAATATTGTAAAAATGAATTCATATAAGAATTTGGAAACATTGTTATCCCGAGGATACTTCATAGGTTTAGCCTCAGCCCACTCGATGACATAATCAGTGCAGACCAAAATGTAAGACTTACCTTGAGAAGAAGGTTCAATTGGTCCCATGAAGTCAATTCCCCATTTGTCAAAAGGTGTCACAACTACCTGAGGTTGCAGGGGCATCTCATCAGTTTTAGTAGGCCTTCCCATTCATTGGCACCGATCACATTTCTTGGTACACTTAGCTGCATCCTTGTGGAGAGTTGGCCAATAGTATCTAGTGGTCAAAATTTTGAATGTTGTTCACTTGGCTACAAGGTGGCCACCACATGGCTCATCATGACATGCCCAAAGGATATCATAAGTTTCATCTTCTCTGATGCATCTTCATATAATCTGATCTGGACCAGTATAAAACATGAAGCTAACAATCCAAGAAAAGTTAAAAATTTTCTCAGCTAGCAATTTATGTTCTTTGGAAGAGAATTTAGATGGTGTCCTCCCTATTATGAGATAGTTTTCAATGTCAGCATACCACGGGTTTTGTGCTGATAATAGGAAAAGATGCTCATCTAGAAAATTGTCATCAATGGTTGTAGGACCATTAAGAACATGCAAGCGGGAGAGAAAGTCATCTACAACATTATCTTTCCTTGACTTGTCCACAATAGTAATATCAAACTCCTTCATTAGTAGAAACCATCAAGCCAACCTACTAGATATGGCTGGATTATTCATTAGGTACGTGATAGATGAATGCTCAGTATGGAAAAATATCTCATGACCGGTAATATAATGCCTCAAATTATTCAATGCATAAATTATTGCAAGCAATTCCTTCTTTGTTACAGTGTAATTGAATTCTACTCACTGCAAGTTCTTACTGATGAAATAAATGACATGCTCTACCACATCTGATTTCTAACCAAGTAGTGCTCCAATGGCATAGTTAGAGGTATCTGTGTGAATATGGAATGGCAATCCCCAATTGGGGCCTCTCAATACTAGTGCTATCGTGAGAATGTCCTTAAGCTACAGGAAGGACTTTTCACACTCAGAATTCTAGGAGAATTTAAAATCCTTTTTCAAGAAGTTAAAAAGGGGTGCTGCAATTTGACTAAAATCCTTAATAAACCTCCTATAGTATCTAGCATGCCTGAGAAAACTCCTGACATCCTTTTTCTTTTCTGGTGTAGACAGGGTGTTGATTACTACAATCTTTGTTGGATCTACCTGAATGCCATGTGAGGAGATGAAATGTCCTAAAACAATACCTTCCTCCATCATCATGAAGCATTTCTCATTGTTTAGAGTAATATTGTAGTCCTAACATCTCCTGAGTAGTTTTTTCCAGATTTTCTTTAGCTTTATCAAAAGTGTCCCCATAGGCAGTAAAGGCATCCATGTAAATTTCCATACAGTTAGTAGATATGTTTGAAAAGATACTTATGACATCTCGTTAGAAAGTGGTTGGAGCATTGCACAATCCAAAAGGTAAGACAAATTATGAAAAGGTTCTCAATGGATAGGTAAAGGTGGTTTTCTCCTAGTCTTCTAGAGCTATTTTGATTTTATTGTAGCCACTAAACCCATCCAGGAAAGAGAGATATTGCTTGCCAGCTAAATTATCAAGGAGTTGGTCTATAAATGGTAATGGAAAATGGTGTAAGATAAGAAAATAGATATGTTTTTGATTTTAGGGTTTTTTATTACCCTACCTTACATTTGAAAGATTTGATTTGATTGTTTATTGAAATATAGGGGGTAAATAACATTCTCTCCTTCTATCCTTAGATGTACAAATGAAAGATCCAAATATATTAATCCAAAATGGAAGGATCAAAGCATAAATGAATCAACCATTTGTAAACAAGGACAAAAAGGAAGATCTTAAGTACCCGTTTATTTATTTGAATGTGAAATAGATGTAGGAAGACTGTTAACCTTAATTGAAATGAATAGGAGAAATGTACTAACCTTGTAATATTGCAGATCTGAAGAATGCTTTTTTGTGAAGCTTGTGTTGAGTTTTTGGAAAATTTGAGACTGGATCTGGAATAGAAATGCAGAGATGAACAAAACCAAGAAATATTTTTCCATTCTAACATAGTTCTAATTTGTACCGTCAAGTAAATGTCACCATTGACCCAGAATTTCCAATTTCAACCTAGGGCAGAATCAACCTAAAAAGTCTCAGACTGAAATTCTATTTTCGGATCTTGAAAGTTTGCCAAAAAAGGGTATCCAAATATGCACTCCGATCGGCTATTTCGAACCTGTACCTACAAGAAAAATGGTTTGTTTATTGGGGGGGAGGGGTTTGCCTTGGTCAAACCCTAGTTTTGGAATTAACCTCAAAGTATAATTGAAATTGCATAAATAAAACAAATTAAATAAACAAATTCACCTTGCTTTTACAAGTCCTTGTGGTGGATTTGAATCTGTGAATCCACAAGTATGTATGCAAAAAAAGGGATATATAATGTAGAATGGAGAATGTAGGATGTCTTCAATAAATTTATTGTAGATCTGCAACACCAATCTTGAATGGGTTCTTGAATTGGAAGAGGCTTGGAGGAATGTGGATGGAGAAATCTTCAACAAGAGGGCTCTATGGAGCTTGAATCCTTCAATGGCCACCAATGGATCTCCTTGATGAAAATGAGTGCTTGAGAAGTGCTTGAGAATGGATGAAAGCTTCAATGGCTACTTGGCTTGCTTCAAATAATTCTTATTCACCTTTGGATCTCACTCTTCAAGTTTTTGAATTCTTGCAATGATGATTATCAAGTCTTAGATTGCTTCTTTCTCTTGTGGTTAGTCTTAGAGAAAATGAGAGGAGAAAGCTTCCTTTTATATGAAACTAGGGCACAATATTCTATAGTGTCCAACATAGGAGAATTAAATTCCAATTAGACCCATGCCCCTAGAAGAGGACTTATATTAAATATAATTTAAGATTTGTTGTTCCGAAGACTAAAACAGCCGACTCAGAAGCGAGAATTAACCTTTTCCAAAGACTGACATCCGAAAATCCTAAAATTCTAAAATTTAAATCCCAGGCTTGGAAAAGGTTGATTGTGTCCTAGGTCAAGGTTGAGGTCAACCTTGACCCAAAAATTTCAACCATGACCCTGAGGTCAAAGTCCCATTTTTTTAGTCTGGGGTGCTAGAAATAGGTTGAAAAAAGTGGAAATAGGGCACAATAGGGGGATAAAGCTAGATAAAAGTCAAGAACCCATTAAAGGTGCTTGACATGACCCCAAACCAACTACTCCAAAGGATAAACTAGTCTACCATGGAAGTGATTTAATTTTCAAACTATACATTTAGCCCCCACTTTAGGAAGAGTATGGACTCAATACAAACTCTTGGTAAAGGAGATCATAAAAAATAGATAATATTATTGGAATCAAAAGGGACAAAGAAATCCTCAAGCCCCCAAGGGACTTAAGTCTTTATGAACCCTAAGATTGTGATAAGAGAGACATCACCAGTTAAGGAGAAAGAGAGAGAGGGTATGGTTACCTCGCCCAATGAGAACTTATGTCCCATTGTGAACCACACAAGGAAAATGTGTAATTGGAAAGATGGAATTGAACCGCCTAGTGAATGTGGCTACTCACTAGTCAACCCATCAGGGAGATCCATTCTTAAGGACACCTTCCAACCTTAAGGGATCAAAACATTGTAAACTAAAATTGGAGGGATCAATAGATCCATGTAAATTTAAATTGGAGGGATCAAGAGATCTTAAAAAGTAAAATATCCATGCTTTAAGGATTAGTCTTTAATCCATAAAGGGAAAAGTTTTAAGTCTTGAAAATATTTTGAACATGCATGTGTGCAAAGAGTGAGTAGAGCATATGCCCCCACATTAAAGTCATTGCTAACACTTTAACATGAGAAATGGCTTTGATAGAAACATAAACAACTCTACTGATTACGTTTCCACTATAAGATGCCCCCAAACAAAGATAACTCAAGGGAAATATCACATAAAAATACAAATAATACATAAGGGATCTACCTACTATGGGTAAGTATGATCATAAGATAAAATGTACATATAGATATAATATTATTACAAATGAATTGACATCATTCCCCAAAGAAAGTAGAACTACAATCACAATGGAGGAAAGAAAACTTAAGAGTTACGAAGAAGAGTCTTTTCAGACCACAACATGGAGACCAAAAATAATCAATGCTACCATGTCGTAGATCCAAGTGGACTACACAAGGAAAACAATTATGAAAAATAGTACAAGTACAACATAACATGAAAACAACATATAGAAGAATAGAGATATATATAGAGGAATTATACAACAGGTTTGATTCATTTATCCCCTTGCACCAACAAAGTAACAAGGGTCATATAAAAGAGTCTAACAAACATTTAGCAAACACATTACAGAAGAAGCACAGTACAACATGCAAACACAAAAAGGGCTACCATGAAGGAAAATCCAATCAAGCACATCACCTACTCTCCCCATCTTGGTTTATGTTATTTAGAGAAGGTGGGAAACTTGCAAGAGGGACTATATCCAATATAGTAGGAATAATAGTTAGTTCCAAACATGGATCCTCTTGAGAATCACATTGCTCGATACTAGGTGTAATTTTCAATTGAGTTCAAAGAATATGAGGTAAGTCAGTATCAAGATCAATGGTCTCATATTCATCACTAAGATAAATAGGATCATCTAGAGTATCCTCCTCATCAAGATTAATTAAAATGGGATCTAAGATGTGAATATGATCATCATACTCATTCATCTTAACATCATTGTGAATATTAACTTCTTCCAACACATCAGGCATAGGTTGGTTAAAAGAAGGTAAATAATTTTAAAAGAGAAGTACGGGCCCTAGCATTAGCTCTACACTTCTTATGAAGTTAATTAGCATATTTATTACATTTTTATTTGTTTGACTCATGTGGAGAACTAGGAGGAATAACAACTAGTTCCTTCCTAGGTTCTATAGGAGGGTTGGTAGGATTCACAGTAGGCTAAGAAGTGACACTGGGAAGTTGAGTAATAGAGTTAGCAGTAATGGATAAAGGAGGTATGGAAGGAGAGGGCAAAAGACCATGGTTAAGATCTATCCGAGGCATGCTTAACTTGACAATCTTGCAATGTTTATAGGATTGATATAAACAAAAAAGGTTATCAGGGTGAGGAGGACATGAATTAGGTAATGAAGGCAAAAATAAATCTAGATTAGCATAATATATAGGCCTAGAAGGTTGATACAAACTATTATTAATCATTTTTACTTCTTCATTATGAATTAACTCAAGCCATTTATGAATAGGAGAAGCAATAGCATGCATAGCAGTTATCCAAGGCAAACCGAATTTGACTTGAAATTGATTAGAAGTAGGAACAAAAATGAAGGTTGTATCTACAACCTTGCGACAGAGTTCAACATGCAAGCTAATAGAACCAAGTGTAGGATAGAGAAAACCATTACAAGTTTGGATCCAGGAATCTGATGGATCATAACAATCACATTGTAGGTTTTTCATAAAATGATTTTCCTTAGTAATAACATTTATTAAAGATGTGGGATCAACAAGACAAGCACGTGTAGGTATCTTAGCAATCCTAGGATAAATATAAAGGGGATCATCGGGAGCCTTAATAGTCTTAGAATCATTAAAGGTAATTGAAAGTTCTTGAGGTTGTTTATCCATAATTTGTTTTTGAGGTTTAGATGGAACTTGAAGTTGAGGTGGAGGTGAAGGATCTTGAATAATAGGTTGAGATGAAACAATTATCTCCACATGATTAACAATGTGATTAAGATCATCCATCTTTGAATCATAAATGATATCCACAAAAGATGGTTGAGCGATGGTATTATTATCATGTGTAGGTAAAGGATTCATATAGATTTGCAGGTTTTGATTAGGAGGAGAGATATTTGTTCCCATTACCATCAAAATTATCAACAAATAAAGCATTGGAATCGATTAAGTCTTGAAATTTATGCTTTAGGGAATAACATTTTTCAGTATCATGGCCATTGTAGCGATGGTATTGGCAAAAATATTTAGAATCAAAGGATTTTGAAGCTATGGTAGTAGGAAGGAGAGGTTGAATAGGAGGCAAGGTAATAATATTAGCACTTAACAAACTACTCATAATAGAATGTAAAGATTCAGAGAGAGGAGTAAACATACGATTCATACGGAAAGCAGTGGATGCAGAAGTAGAATTATGGGATGCAACAACAACTTGATCAACAACAGTATTTGTCTATTTATTAATCTTGATATAGTTGTTAGGTTTCTAAAACTTATTAGGATTAGGAGCAGTGTCACTCTTATCAATTGGAATAGGAGCCATTGGAGTGTTGTATTCAAATTGACTCACTTGTAATTGATAATGTTGAAGTGCTGCACAAAGTTGTTTAAAAGAGATAAATTCAGTAAGCATAATCTTATATCTAATATCCTTTTGTAAATTTAAAATAAACATATGTTGAATATCAATATTAGGAATAGGATAAGAAATCTGAGCATACAAATGCTTAAATATACCAATGAAGTTAGTTAATTTTTCCTTAATATTTTTTTTACAATGCATTAAATCAGTTAAGGAAACTTGTGGACCAATATTATTTTTAAATTGTTGAATGAAGGTATTAGAAATTTTAGGAAAAGAATCAATAGAATAAGGAGGTGAATAAAAATACCATTGAAAATCCTTATCACAAAAAGTTCTAGCAAACAGTTTAGCTAGGATCCTATGGTCATGAGCATAATCACTATAAAGGATTTGAAATGTTTTAACATGAGTAACAGGCTCACCTTTACCATTGTAATTCTCAAGATGAGGCATATCAGCTTGTTGAGGAACTGTAGCATGAATAATGTCTGAGGATAAAGGACTACCCATGTCATATGTAGGAATGCTAAACTTGGATTGAGTTAAGGATGCAAGTTGTTGTTGTAAAGATGACACAGTTTGAGCCAAACTAATAATTGTGGAATCATTAGAAGACATAGGTGGCATAGAAACATTAGGAACACTAGGAAAAGTGTAGGAAGTGGAAGGAATGGAAGACACAACTGGTGGAACATTTGGAACCATGGTTGGAAGAGGATTAGTATAAGTAAAAGCTACACTCTGATATGAAGTTTGTGAGGTAGGTAGAGATACTAGTGGAACACTCACAAGAATAGATGAAATTGGGAGAGATGTAGTCATCGAAAGAGGAGTATAAGTGGGAATGATAGGTAAAGGAATAGAAGAAGGTCACTCACTAGTGATAGGAGGAGTAAATCCTAGATCTTGAGCCTCTTGACCTAAAGGTTTAACATTCAATTGCACAAGATGAGTGATACCATGCAAGATATTAACACCTTGATCACTATAATGAAGGAATTTATTAAGAGGCTCTATAGCTTGGATGGAATCTTGATTATGGTTTTCTTGAATAAGCCGATTTCCCATTTTATCAAGTTCGATTGAAAGTTTTTGCACTTGTTCAGTAGGAACTCTTAAAGCATCATCCTCATCATGAGATGAGTGAGAAGAGTTATGCTCCATAGAAGGATTAGAATCATGAGTGATCAAATTTTCATCTGAGATCCTAAGGAAAGGAGAGGAAGACTCAGGATCAAAGGAACCCATAAGTCTACGACTTCTTCTAACTGGGATACTATAAGTAGGACTAGAAGTGGTAAAGCTCTTACACTAATGCAATGCAAATGAAGTAATTTAGGAAACACAAGATTTTGATTTTAATTTTTTGAAATGTAAATGCAAGAAAAGAAAGCTAATCAAATATGCATGCAAGATCTAACATGAAAGATGCAAATCTAATACCAAAAAGAAATAACAGTCTATCATGAGTTCAACAAAATGTAAGATAAGAAAATAGATATGTTTTTTATTTTAGGGTTTGTTATTATCCTACCTTACATTTGAAATATTTGATTAGATTGTTTATTTAAATATAGGGGGTAAATAACATGCTCTCCTTCTATCCTTAGATGTACAAATGAAAGATCCAAATTGATTAATCCAAAATGGAAGGATCAATGCAGAAATGAATCAACCATTTGTAAATAAGGACAAAAAGGAAGATCTTAAGTACTCATTTATTTATTTGAATGTGCAATAGATGTAGGAAGATTGATAAACTTAATTTAAATTGAATAGGAGAAATGTACTAACCTTGAAATATTCTAGATCTGAAGAATGATGTTTTTTGAAGCCTGTGTTGAGTTTTTGGAAAATCTGAGACTGGATCTGGAATAGAAACGCAGAGATGAACAAAACCCAGAAATATTTTTCCATTCTTACACACTTGAATTTGTATTCTCAAGTCAATGTCACCATTGACCCAGAATTCCCAATTTTGACCTAGGGAAGAATCAACCTAAAAATTCTCAGAATGAAATTCTATTTTTGGTTCCTAAAAGTTTTCAAAAAAGGGTATTCAAATCTGTACTCTGATTTGCTGTTCCAAACCTGTACCTACAAGAAAAATAATTTGTTTTTTGGGGGGGAGGGGTTTGCCTTGGTCAAACCCCAGTTTTGAAATTAACCTCAAATTATAATTGAAATTGTATAAATAAAACAAAATAAATAAACAAATTCACCTTGCTTGTACAAGTCCTTGTGGCAGATTCGAATCTGTGAATCCACAAGTATGTATGCACAAAAAGGGATGTAGAATGTAGAATGGAGAATGTAGGATTTCTTCAATCAATTTCTTGTAGATCTTCAATGCCAATATTGATTGGTCTTGAATTGGAAGAGGCTTTGAGGAATATGGATGGAGAAATCTTCAACAAGAGGGCTCCATGGAGCTTGAATCCTTCAATGGCCACCAATGGATCTCCTTGATGAAAATGAGTGCTTGAGAAGTACTTGAGAATGGATGAATGCTTCAATGGCTACTTGGATTGCTTCAAATATTTATTCTCCACCTTTGGATCTCACTCTTAAATTCTTTGAATACTTGCAATGATGATTATCAAGTCTTAGATTGCTTCTTTCTCTTGTGGTTAGTCTTAGAGAAAACGAGAGGAGAAAGCTTCCTTTTATATGAAACTAGGGCACAATATTCTAGAGAGGCTGACATAGGAGAATTAAATTTAAACTATACCCATGCCACTAGAAGAGGACCTATATTAAATATAATTTAATATTTGTTGTTCTGAAGACTGAAACAGCTGACCCGAAAGCGGGAATTAACTTTTTCCAAAGACCGACATCCGGAAACCTTGATATTCTAAAATTTGTATCCTGGTCCTGGAAAAGGTTGATTGTAACCTAGGTCAAGGTCAAGGTCAAGGTCAACCTTGACCCAAAATGGTCAACCTTGACCCTGATGTCAAAGTCCCAGTTTTTTAGTCTAGGGTGCAAGAAATAGGTTGGAAAAAGTGGAAATGGGGCAGAAAGGGTGATAAAGCTGGATAAAAGTTAGGAACCCATTCAAGGTGCTTGGCATGAACCCAAACCACCTACCTGGAAGGCTAAACTAGTATACTATGGAAGTGCTTCCATTTTCTGGCTATACAAATGGTCCTTCTTAGTGTTTGTATTTAGTTCCCTATAGTCTACACAAACTCTCCATTTACCCCCTTTCTTGGGTACTATAACTAAGGGTGAAGCCCATTGGCTATTAGAGATGGGGTAGATGAAACTAGTGTTTGACAACTTCTGAAGCTCAGTCTTGACTATGTCTCTTAGGACAGGATTAACTCTCCTTTGAGGATGCCTTATAGGTTTATATTCTGGGATGATGTAGATTCGATGATTACAAAGTTTAGGATCCAACCCCTTCATGTCTGTATAATCCCAAGAAAATGCCTACTAATTTTCTTGTAGCAACTTTAGGATATCTTTCTGGTGTGGTAGTGACAAGGCACTACTGACATTCAACTCTTTTCCTTGACTAATTTCCATTTTAATTACTTTATCCAACATGGATATCTGAGAAAATGGAGGAGAATCCTTCTCATGGGATAATAATGAATGAAGAAAGTGGGAGGATGGTGAGTATGGATGTGAATTTGGAGATGGAATAATAGTTTCCAAGAGATAGTCCGGTTTTGAACAGAAATGAGAATCTCTGCCATATTCATTCGTGACAATGGATGAAATTATCTCATCATCTTCCCTAGAGGATACAAATGGATTTCTACCTATCATCATGAGCTGATGGATTGAGTTGGATTCTGATTCAATATCTTCTAATTTTGGCCATACTACATCATCATCTTGCAACATGGGTTGAGCAGGGGAATATAGAGTCAAGTTCTTAGTATGGATACCATTAGATATTGTCATCTTCCCTGACCTACAAGCTATGAAGGAATCAAAATTGACTAACCATGGTCTCCCTAGGATTAGAGCATTCCCTCCCATATCAGCTTTAGGTGAGAGGACAACAAAATCTACAAGATACTTCCAAGAGTGCAATGTAACTATGACATCCTTTATCATCCCGTCTAGTTTGACAGTAGAGTTATCGACAAGCTGCAAGATGGTTGGTGTATCTCTTAGACCAAGAATATTTAATTGAGACAATACCTATTTGGTCATGGAATTTATAGACTTGCTCAGATCAACTAAGGCATTTTGAACTTTCATTCCATGAATGGTGACAGTAACTACATGACTCCCTGGGTTAGAATATTTTGGAATACTTAACTTTTCCAACATAAGATCAGACAACTTCCCTATGACGTGAATAGTTTTACAATATTTCTTCTTTCTCTCAGGTTGTTTGATGCAAGATTCTCTGATGGCCTTAGCATAAATAGGAACTTATTTGATAGCATCAAGTAATGGTATTTTTCCTGTCATTTGCTTTAGTTGGTTGAGCAAATTGGCTACTGCTTGGTTCACCGCACACTCATCTTGGTCTACTAACCTTTGAGGAAATGGGGGTTCTTTAACTGTAGGAGACATTTGTGGAGTTGACACATCCACATTCTAAGAAGGGGACTCTTCAAATTCTATGATTATAGTCATTTGAGGAGAGGCAAGAGTGGTTCTTGACCTTAGATGGATATCATTCAAGGAGATGGCATAGATTTGTTGCTGAGATGGAGGCTTGTTATTAGGATTAGGATTAGGTTGTGCTGGCAGATGGGTTTGCTTAAGAAAATTGCTATTGGTCATAGGAGGAGGAATTATATCTTGTTGTTGAGGTGGAGGCATTAAATCCTACTGATTGGATTGGTTAGACCACTAATTGGGTTTTTGCCAACCCTGTTGAGGTTGTTGCCAACCCTGCTGAGGTTGTTGCCAATTATTATGCCCACTAAATCCTTGGGGACTCAAATTCTAAATATTTTTCCATTGACTATTATTATTATAATTTTGAAGAGGGTTTTATGGCATACCTAGTCTTTGGGCCCATGGCCTGTGTTGAGCAACATAGAGCACTTCCCCATTTTCATCAACAACTTTGAATTTGGTAGGCATTGACTGAGACTCCAAACTTGCAACAGAATTACACTTGGAGCTTCTCTCCCTTTCTTGACAATGCTGACAATATTCAGCCAACATAGCATCAACATATTCCTCCTTCCTTCTTGCCTACACATTGTCTAGCTGAGTAGCAACATCATTAATGATGTTCTACTTGAAATCAGATAGAAGATTGGACAAATCTATCTTTGATACTCTTGAACTATTGGGCTTATGAGGAAAATATTTGATTCCCATACCCTTCTTAACAGTATCCCTTGAATAGTTTATACATATATTATTTATGTTTGCCCAATTCTTCTGAGTTATGTCTCCATTAGACATAAGGTCCAAAGATTCTATACTCCCATCATTTACACCTTTTAGAAAAAAGATGCTTTTGGGAATCCTTGTTCTGTTAATATGAATTTAGAATAACTAAGAGGGGGGGTGAATCAGTTATCCTCAGGTCCTGATGTGCCCATATAAAACTTTAAATCAACTTCAACAACTCAGAATTGCCCGACAATAGTAAACAATAAAAGTGTGCAGTTTATTGTATTAATGGAATAAACTTGCCAAAACTTAACAGTAAAACACAACAATAACATTCACACATTTTGACACCATGATTTAACGTGGAAACCCAATATGGGAAAAACCACCAGTAACATGCTACCAAAATTTTACTCTTCTAAAGTAATGTCCTATAAGGAGCCAACCCTGTCAAAGGTTACAAAACACACTGTCAAATGTGACCTGGTTAAAGGATTTAATCACCCTATTAGGAGTGGCCTTGTTAGAGGACTTAGAACATTCCAATCTAAATGCCACCTTGTTTAGAGGGTTTATACTATGACTGTTAGGTCAACCTGGTTAAAGGATTTTAACTGATATAATGGTTAGAAAGTAATCAGCAGGTGTGATCTGATTCATACAACTTACTTTGCAAATCCAGATCTAGTTTCAACTCTAATGCTAATTCACTGAGTGGGTTCCATTCTCATCTCAAACTTCAGATCTACTTGGAAATCCATTAAGCAATCTCTCTTTGCTTCTCTGTTCAACCTTCTCTGCATAGATCTTTCCAATCAGTCAATTAACCATGTGATACTTTGCATTTCCCTCTAATATCTTAACAATAACCATAGTAGGTTATATTATAACTCTTCATTTAGGTTAGATAAATCTTTTGTCGCTTAACCAAGATCATAGATCTTAGGTTAGGTCAGATCCAACGGATCTTTCCATCTTTACATTTAATTTAATTCTCTAATACAGTCATTAATTAACCATTGAATCCATGCGCTAATAATGATTTTCCATGCATTAAATGATTATGGACCAATCTTAATTAATAATGCATATCCCAATAAAATCAATTATGTCAGCGATTGATCTCAAATCTCATCAATAAACAAAATACTGATGCTCGGCATTTCACTATCTCCCTCAGCATTTCACTGGCGCTCGGCATCATATTTGCTTTGCTCGGCATCACCTTTCACTTTTCTTGGTGTCGACTTTTCTTTGCTTGGCATTGACCTTCCAGTGAATTGTCAGTGCTAGATAAACAATGTATCACTTTGCCAAATTGCTAGATGATCAAGTACCCTAGTTTATACTCATAACTTAACCATTTCTTTGGTCTTCTTGTTATCCCATTCTTACCAATTAAGGTTTGACATCAATGAAAAAATAGTCTTACCAATTAAGGTTTGACATCAATGAAAAAATAACAATTGTCTACATTGCAGCAATCTTTCCAACAATCTCCCTGTTTGGCATTGATGGCAACACTAAACTATAAAATAATAATTTTAAACCAAAGTTACCATACAATCCAAAAAAGTAAATGTGTTCCTGATATGAACAAATATTCATTAATGTCTTTAGCTTCATTTAGACTCCATCTGTGTCTATATTCACACAGATGTTTTCTGTTTCTATTCAGCTCCATCTTTCAGTAATATCTCCCTTGTATCTGTTGTTACCTGTTGATTTAGCAATAATCTCCCTCTTTGACAACAATGCCAAAGATTGACATCTTTATCATGCATATTTTTTTTTATGCTAAGCTTTATATCATGCTGTTCTTGTCATCTTTGTGTATGATTGATTTACTTTTCTGTTCTTGTTTTCCACTTCACAGTTTTTAGGCAGCATCCTAAAAATGTGACTTACTATGCATCAATGTGTCAAGTGTTCTGATTAAAACATTTGATGCAGCAGTACCATTCAGTACTAGTTAGCCTTAATTAGGGGAATTACCCCCAATTTACGTCTTAGATACTCATGAGAATCCTTGGGTAATACTTTTGTAAATATATTTGCCAACTGTTCCTTTGTGTTCACATATTCCAGTCTCACTTCCTTGTTTTGTACCAGCTCCCTCAAGTAATGATACTTCATAGATATATGCTTTATCTTAGAGTGCATTATAAGAGTTTTAGAAATATTAATGGCACTCATGTTATCACAATATATGACAACTAGTTCTGTGATCTCCTCTTTCATACCTTTCAGTAGTATCTTCAACCACACAATGTTTTAACAGTTAATTGCTGCTGCCACATACTCAGCTTTAGCTATAGATTGTGAGGTGTAATTCTATTTCTTTCTTGTCCAGGAAACCAATCTTTTCCCCAAAATAAATGCTCCTCCTATTGTGCTTTTTCTATCATCAATATTACTAGCCCAGTCAGAATCAGTATAGACTCTGAGTTCAAATTTGTCATTCCTTTTGTAATATAGACCATAGTCTTTTGTACCTTTCAAATATCTTAGAATTCTTTTTACTACCATAATATGTGTCTCTTTTGGATTAGTAGAAAATCTAGCAAAAATTCCAACTGCTAATGCAATATTAGGTCTACTATGTACAACATATTGTAGCTTACCAATCATTGATCTGTACAGTGTTTGATTTACCTCTTTTGTATCATCACTCTTTGTCAACTTCTGTCCAGTAGCCATGGGTGTACTCGCTGGTTTTGAATCTTCCATACCAAAATTTTTTAGTATCTCCTTGATATATTTTGATTATGTAATATAGATACCATTCTTCATTTGATGTATTTGTAGTCCAACAAAGAAATTTATCTCACCAAACATAGACATTTCAAATTCAGTTTGCATCTCCTTTGAAAATGACTTACATATCATATCTTGTCCACTAAATATGATGTCATCCACAAAAATTTCAGCCAATAAAATTCCTTTACCTTGCTCTGTCTTAAAATATAGATTATTGTTGTCATTAGTTCTTGCAAATCCAATCTTCATCAGATAATTGTGTAATCTTTTGTACCATGCTCTTGGTGCTTGCTTCAGTCCATATAACACCTTGTGTAGTCTACAAACCATGTTCCTCTTACTTGGGTCGAAAAATCCATTAGCTTGTTCAATATGTACTTCTTCTTCTAGTATCCCATTTAGAAATGCAGACTTCACATCCATTTGATAGACTTTAAATCCTTTGTAAGCTTCATATACAAGTAGAGTTCTTACACCCTAAATCTTGCAACTGGGGTGAATGTCTCTCCATAGTCAATTCCTTCCTCTTGTGGGTAACCCTTGCATACCAGTCTTGCTTTATTCCTTGTGACCTCTCCATGTTCATTCAGCCTATTTCTTAATACCCACTTAGTACCAATTACATTTTTGTTTTTAGGTCTAGGTACTAGTGTCCATGTCTTGTTCTTTTCAATCTGCTCTATCTCTTTGTTCATGGCTTGAATCCACTCTTCATTGTACAAATCTCTTTTACTGTCTTAGGCTTGAAATCACACAACAAACATGTGTCTTCTCTTAATTTGCTTCTTGTCATGACTATTGAATCCTTGGATCCTATGATTTGATCAGGTTTATGGCGCCTTCTTACATATTTTGCCAAAGTAGGCTCTTTCTTAGCTTCATTTTGATCATTTGAGTTTAGTTCAGGGTGAAATTGTGACTCAACATCTCTATCAGATAACTTGGCAGTCACTTCCTGTTGCCCAACAATGTTGTTCTGTGTCTCGGCAGGTGCAGAATATTGCTCGGCAACTTCATTTTTAGTTTCATTAGAATCCTCTTCTTCAGGATATGTGAATGATCTGTAACTTTCAGGCTCAATCATGCTTTTAGCTTCATTTCTTTCTGCATATTCATCAATTCTAACATTTGCACTCTCCACAATTTTGTCAGTGTTAGAATTCAAACATTTATATGCCTTACTTTTAGTAGAATATCCAAGAAATATTCCTTCTTCTCCTTTAGCATCAAGTTTACCATTTCTGTTATCCTTCAGTATAAAATTTTTTCTTCCAAAGACTTTGAAGTAACTTACAGTAGGTGCATATCCATACCATAGCTCGTAAGGTATAGAATTTGTACCTTTCTTGACTTGTACTCTATTCAAGGTATAAAAAAATTTGCTTACAACTTCTCTCCAATATTTCTGTACAACATTTTTCTCCATCATTAATGTTCTTTCACAATCCATGATAGATATATTTCTTCTTTAAGCTATACCATTCTATGGTGGCATCCTAGGTGCTAATATCTGTCTTTTTATCCCTCAGTCATTGCAAAACCTTTTGAACTCATTAGAAATAAATTCTCCTCCTCTATCAGATCTCAAACATTTCAGGCTCTTACCTGTTTCCTTTTCAACTTTTTCCAAGTACCACTTAAATAACTGAAATGCATTAGATTTTTCTTTTAGAAACATAACAGTCATCATCCTAGAGTAGTCATCTACAAATAAAATAAAATATTTGTCTCCATAATAAATTTTCTCACCAATTGGTCCACAAAGGTTAGTATGAACTAATTCCAAAATATTCTCAGAAGTATGAGTTTTTCTTTTAAAACTAGATTTAGTCATCTTGCCCAACTGACATTGCTTACACATTACATTCTTAGGTTTCTTTAACTTAGGTAGCCCTCTAACCTTTTTCAATTTACTTATGCTCACCAAGTTATCAAAGTTAACATGACATAGCCTCTTATGCCATAGCCAAACATCATTATATTGTGCAAACAAACATGTCTCTTCAGCTAAATCTAGATAAAATAAGTTACCTTTTGTTTTCTCACCACTTCCGACTAATTCTCCATTTGTATCATAGATCTTTGCTTTCCTGTGATAGAACTCAACTCTATAACCAGAAGTGTTTAACTGTGAAACACTCAACAAGTTATACTTAAGATCATCAACCTAGTATACATCATCACATCTAATCTTATTAGTCAATTTAATTGATCCTTTCCCTTTGACTCTATAAGGTGTGTCATTACCAAATTTAACATATCCACCTTTGCATTAATCTAATGTTTCAAATTTGTCCTTATCACCAGTCATGTGATGAGAAAAACCACTATCAATAATCCAATGGTCACCTTTACTCATGTAAGAAATTACTGTAGTTTTCTCATCATCGTTAGAACTACATCATTTTCATCAGATTTCTCAGATTCACTTTCAGAAGCTTCTTCAGCTATATAGAAGGATTTCTTACCTTTTTCTTTGTAGTCTTTGTACTTTTTGTAGTCTCAGTCATCCTTTCTATCTTTATACTTGTTGTCCCTTCTTTCATCCTTCTCATTCTTATCAGGGCATCTAGCAGCAATATGACCAACTTTGTTACAAGAAAAACAAATAATAGGAAGTTTACCTTTGAATTTTCCTTTTCCTCTTGCTAGTCTTCTTGCCATAAGTTCCTCAATTTCTTCAAGATCATCATCTAAAGTTTCACTGTCACTATCCACACATTTATTTCCTTTCTTAGATTTTCTAATGACCAACTGTGACTTGAATGTAGTTTCAACAACTTGTGGAATATAGTTGTCAAAATTTGCAATCTCAAATGCAGTAAGTCTGCCTACTAGACTTTCCAGAGTTAAATTGTTATTAGGAGTACATCTCATTTCTTGAATTACAGATAATATAATAGCATAAATAGGAAGAAGTGTTCTTAGTACTTTTCTCATGATAGTATCATCATCAATGACTCCCTTAGCTCCTCTAATAGCATTTACAACTTACTTTATCCTATCATAGTATTGCACTATATTTTCTCCTTCTTGCATTTTTAAATCATCAAACTTACTTCTCAAGCTTTCAGATTTGGCTCTTAGTACATTCATATCACCTCCATAGATAGTTGTAAGGGCATTCCACATCTTCTTTGTGCTTGTACAATCTTTGATGTCCTAAAATTCATGATAGTTCAGAGATGATGCAAGTTCCAACATTGCTTGATTATATTCATGCTTCTCTCTTAGTTTTGCAACATTCAGAGTTCCAGTAGGAGCTACATATTCTATTTCAATATGTCATTTAGTAGATTCACCAATACCAGCCACATGAAGTTTCATCAAACTTTGCCATGTAGGAAAATTTTCCTTGTTGATCTTTGGTCCATCCCTTTTATACTTCTTGATCTTTATCTCCAAGTACCTTCAAACTTTTCAAGAGAACAAGTGCTCTGATACCAATTGTTAATATGAATTCATAACTGAGAGGGGGGGTGAATCAATTATCCTCAGGTCCTGATGTACCCATATAAAACTTTAAATCAACTTCAACAACTTATATCTGCCTAGAAACAGTAAACAATAAAAGTGTGCAGTTTACTGTATTAATGGAATAAACTTGCAGAAACTTAACAGTAAAACACAACAATAACATTCACACATTTTGACACCATGATTTAATGTGGAAACCCAATATAGAAAAAACCACCAGTAACATGCTACCAAAATTTTACTCTTCTGAAGTAATGCCCTATGAGGAGCCAATCTTGTCAAAGGTTACAAAACACACTGTCAAATGTGACTTGGTTAAAGGATTTAATCACCCTGTTAGGAGTGGCCTTGTTAGAGGAATTATAATATTCCAATCTGAATGTCACCTTGTTTAGAGGATTTATACAATGACTATTAGGTCAACCTAGTTAAAGGATTTTAACTGATACAATGGTTAGAAAGTTATCAGTAGGTGTGATCTGATTCATACAACTTACTTTTCAAATCCAAATCCAATTTCAACTCTAATTCTAATTCACTAAGTGGTCTCCATTCTCATCTCAAACTTTAGATCTGCTTAGAAATCCATCAAGCAATCTCTCTTTGCTTCTCTGTTCAACCTTCTCTGCTTAGATCTTTCCAATCAGTCAATTAACTATGCAATACTTTGCATTTCCCTCTGATATCTTAACAATAACCATAGTAGGTTATATTATACCTCTTCATTTAGGTCAGATAAATAATTTTCCTCTTAACCAAGATCATAGATCTTAGGTTAGGTAAGATCCAATAGATCTTTCCATCTTTACATTTAATTTACTTCTCCAATATAGTCATTAATTAACTTTTAAATCCATGTGCTAATAATGGTTTCTCATGCATTAAATGATTATGGACCAATCTTAATTAATAATGCATATCCCAATAAAATCAATTATGTCAACCATAGATCTCAAATCTCATCAATAAACAAAATACTGGTGCTTAGCATTTCACTGTCTCCCTCAGCATTTCACTGGCGCTCAACATCATCTTTTCTTTGCTTGACATCACCTTTTGTTTTTCTTGACATCAAATTTGCTTTGCTCAGCATTGACCTTCTAGTGAATTTTCAGTGCAAGATAAACAACGTATCACTTTGCCAAAGTGCCAGATGATCAAGTACCCTAGTTTATACTCATAACTCATCTATTTCTTTGGTCTTCTTGTTATCACATTCTTTTCAAATATTCATCAATCAATGGATGAGGTACTCAAACATACATCAATAGTCTTACCAATTAAGGTTTGACATCAATGAAAAAATAACAATTATCTACATTGTAGCAATCTTTCCAACATGTTCAACTGATGCTGGGTATTCCACTGCAGGTTGAACATAAAACTTGAGACATAATCTTCCAAGGTCTCATCCTCCATTTGGGAAATTTTAAAAATGTCATCCCCTTTCAAATCTCGACCCCTATAGTACTCCTTATATTTGGAAAGGAACATGTTTCTCATTGCATCCCAATTTGCTATAGCATTATCTCCTAGCCCCTTGAACAACCTTAGAGAAGCCTCTTTAAGAGTTGAGGGGAACAACTTCAGCTTATGGGCATTAGTTGTATAGTCATAAATCCTATAGGGGATATCAAACTCAAAGAGGAAGGTCTCTGGGTCTTTAGTAATAAGGCCATAAAATTTTGGAAGTGCGGAGGCTGGTATGTTCTTTAGATTTTGGTTACCCTGTTGAGGAGGAATGGGGAAAGGAAAGGTAGGTTGAGCCATCCTTGGAGGAGGACTTGGCTGTTGGGGCTGATATTCAGGTTCAGCAACAATTTTTTTCAAATGCAATGATGATTCAGAAGATGATGGTGAAGGTATCTTTTTGTTGGCGTTAGCAAATGGGGTTTCAAATGGTTCTTCAATTTCTACGTTCATAATTTGGGGCTCCTCAAGCTTAGGGTTAAAGATATAAAAAGGTTTAGCCTGATTATTATGAGGAAGGAATATCCCAAGATGAGCTCTTCTTCTATGCATACAGAATAATGTAGAACTTAAAACTAAGACAATGACTCTAGTCTAGATTAGATTGACACCATCCCTGACAATGCTGCCAAAAATGACTGGTTAGTATAATACCCTTGTAACTAAGGATTTGATATCCTTATCATACTAGAAATAACATACTAAAATAATTTGTATTATCAACAAGGGACATAATCTTGAAATGGTATTGGCAAAGTATATGCTCTAATCCATCTTAGGTGTCATTACCACCTATGCAATGAAAAATCCTGAAAGGGATACTAAACTAGGAAATGGAATCAACAATTTAATCTAAAGTTCTGAGAACATCCTATGACAATAAACTAACTACTTGTTTATGTTGTAGGAACAACCAAGAGTTCTATTACTGAATAGCTATAGGAGCAACAAAGTCCTAAATGCTTCAAATGAACTTAAGACTAATTCCTACTGAACTATGAACTAAGTTCACCTTTCGCGTGGTCCCCCACGGAAGAGTGAATGAAACAAAACTCAGAGATTAAGATATGAAGACCTCATTTATTCAATCATAAAACATAGATACAAAATGTAGCAACAAGATTTTATTTTCTCTATTACTGGATTACAAAAGGATCCCCGTAAAAAACTAACAAAGGAATTAGAAATTCCATCTTATTTAACATCTTTTAAAACAAAACTCCTAGCAACTAGGATTCCCCAACATCATGGATATGAAAATATTTAAGATACACCATCAACATAATTAAATGTAGGAACAAGTTGTATTCAATTGCACATGAATCTAGAAATGCACCACTACTGGATTTACTCCGTAATGGCTGTTAATCTGCATTGACCCAGTCTTCAATATAAATTGCTACAAACTGATAGTAGTGGAATCATCAAGAGTCCCGAAAATAGTTATTCTCTTTATGGCACCACTTCCTCCTTTGATGTTGAATTCTTGTTTTCCCACTTGACCTGTCATTACATGCAAGAGATTAGCGTGCATACATATCCAAGATAGAATCCATAATAAGTTTTCTTCACTAGATTTCTCCTATCACATGGCTACACGAAAAACCAACCAACTTAATGCAAGAAAAAATGATAGAGGATTTCATTCCATATAACCACGTAACATATAGACAGCATATTCATAAACTTAAAATGCACACACACACACACACACACACACACACACACACACACACACACACACACACACACACACACACACACACACACACACAAGTTTNAAAACGCACACACACACACACACACACACACACACACACACACACACACACACACACACACACACACACACACACACACACACACAAGTTTTTAAATATAAGTATAAATAGTCTGAAGAAGTCTTATGAAAGCTCATGAAGTTCTCAAGTCCTAATCATAAAAACACATGAAATTATAAACCAGATAAGCCTTAAATTGGCTTCATCATACATCATGGAAGGATAGAAAACCAAAAGTCCCAAAATAGAATATGGATACACCAGACCCATTAAAAAAAATGAACAATATGGTAAATGAAGGCCCTTGGTGTATGGCATGAAATTTTCCCCACCCACCCTCACAGTGTGTAGTAGTAAAAATCTTAGAAAGAGAGTTTTTAGAGAAAAAAAATCTTAATCAAGATAGCATTGTTGAAGCTTTGTTTTTCCATAAATATGAAGCACTAGATGATTATGATTTTTTGAAGGATGGACCAAAAATTAATGTAGATGCACAAAGATACACTCATAAATAGGAGGAGTTTTTAGATGGTGGTATTGCATGCAAAGGGGAATATTGTTAAACTGAGGAAGAAAAAAGGGCCCTTATAGTGGTAGCAGTGGTTGAGGCTAGACACAATTCATTTGAGAAATAGGACAATTAATAATGAACTAGAGAAAACTATGGAAATATTAAAGAGAGGTCAGCCATAAAAAAGTGATAAGTAAAGATGCCACCGTTTTAAGACCCATGGACGGTAAAAACTAGGATGGAAACAAGTTTGATAATAAGTAAAATGAACAAACAAACCAATCATCAGGTATGCCTTCATTTAGCTTCTATATCACTCATGGTTTGTCACAAGTGAAAATGTCAATCCCATTAATAGAAATGATGAAATTCCCCCAGTACAAGAAGAGTGCGATGAAATCGATTAGTAGTGTTCCTGAGGAAATAAAAGGGGTAGATTCTAATGTGAATGATCATGTGATCCCAGAGGTTTATATTAGTACAACACTAACTAAACAACATTCTCAAGTGGAACGCTTTTATATGACCCTTTTGTTAAATAATAAATTGCGAAAAAATTGCATGATTGATTCTGGGGTAGCCATCAATATTATGCCACAAGAGGTGATGAAAGAAATGAACTCAAAATTTGATACTACATATGGTCAATGCTATCCTATGGATAACAATTTTTTCTATTTTTTATGTCCCCCCATACTATGGTATGCTCCTATCTAGGAAATGGACTAGAATCGCTGGAGGGAATGTACAACCTGACTTATCTCATGCTACTATCCTAGTAAATGGAAAGAAAGTTAGGATAAACAAGGGACCTAGCTCCTCATATATTATTGATAGTATTGATCTAAATATGATGACCTATTTTTTCATTTTGATATGGACAATTTTACGATTTAGATTTCCCAACCTGAGATCATTTCTACGGACCCAATTAAGATTCAAATTGAGAAGATGAATATGTTTTTTGATGGATCTTTCAACAAGGAGGGGACTGGAGAAGGAGTTGTATTTCTTTCTCCTACAGGTAAAATATTCAAATATTCCATTTTTCTTACTTTTTGTTGCACAAATAATATGGCAGAGTATGAAGCATTACTGTTAGGAATGAACATTGGTAGGAAGAATGAGATAACATGTCTTAGTGTGTTTGGTGATTTATAATTGATTATATCACAAATCAGATCAAAATATTCTACGAAAATGCAAGAGTGGAGTAGTACAAAAATGAGGTTTGGGATACAATTGAATATTTTGATGCCTTTGCTATTGATTGGGTAGAAAGATCACAAAATATTATCAATGTTTTTCTTGCAAATATAAGACTTAAAATTGATGATGCTACCCTAGAAGGTATATTAGAGATAGAAGTAAAAACCAGACCTTCAGTCCCTCATAACATCTGCAATTGGAAAGTTTTTGAAGATGGCCGAGACTTGTTGAAATTTCTATTGTGTGAAGATAAATATCAAAATCAAGAAATAGATTTTAATTCTTATATATAGGTTGAGGATTGAAATGAAAACTTATTAAATGGAAATGAGATTGTATGACTCAAAACAAATAAAATCCTGAGAGGTTTGATTTCCCTTGAGAGAGAATTTGACACTTGGATGATAAGATAAATAAAAAAATGACTCCCAATGTTGAGAGTGAAGTGGAAAAAATTAATTTATGTTAAGATGGTTCCCCAAAGGAAGTATTTATCAAGAAAAGATTAGTTCCAAAATTGAGATAAGATTTAATAGCACTTCTAAAGAAATACAGACATGTATTTATATGGTCCTATGATGAATTGAATGCATACATAGATGATACTTTTCAGCATGAAGTACCTCTTAAGCCAGACACCAAGCCTTTCCGCCAAAGACATCAACCTACTAACCCAACATTGGTTCCTAAGATGAAAGAAGAATTGATGAAGCTTAGTGATGAAGGAATTATCAAGCCTAGTAGGCATTCCACTTTGGTGTCAAATTTGGTATCAGTCAGGAAAAAGAGTGGTGATATCAGATTGTGTGTTGATTTTAGGAAGTTTAATATGTCTTCTCTTAAAGATAATTATGCATTACCCAATATGGAGGGTTTGTTGCACAAAGTGACAGGAAATGAGCTCTTATCTAGAATGGATGGTTTTTTTGGGTACAACTAGATTAAACTAAAAGAAAGTGAGAAGTTCAGAACAACCTTCACTACTCATTGGGTTACCTATGTTCATGTAAGGATGCCTTTGAGA
Source organism: Thuja plicata (assembly GCA_018584345.1). Classification (NCBI taxonomy): domain Eukaryota; kingdom Viridiplantae; phylum Streptophyta; class Pinopsida; order Cupressales; family Cupressaceae; genus Thuja; species Thuja plicata. Next base: position 863,239 of record MU227846.1, read on the forward strand.
TTGAAAAATATAGGGGCCACTTTCCAAAGGGAAATGGATGAAGCATTTACGGATTTAATAAATTTAATCATGGCAGTGACCTAAGATGATCTCACTATATATTCTAATAAGGTAGAAGACCATTGTAACCACTTGGAATAGATCTTCATAAGGGCTTTAGAATATGACATATCACTCAACCCAAAGAAATGTCAGTTTGGGGTTACTGGAGGAAAACTATTGGGGGCATATTGTATCAAAGGACAAAATAAGAATTGATCTAGAAAGAATAGAAGAAATTGATAAAATTGCTCTTCCAAAAATGGTCAAAGAAATTCAATCATTTTTTGGGTAGATCAATTTTATAAGAAGGTTTGTATAAAACTTTTTGGAAATTGTTAAACCTATTGCCATGATGTTGAAAAAGGGAGCAAGCATGAATTGGACAGCATAAGCTATTGATGCATTTGTGAATATTAAAAGAGAAACTAAAGAAGCTCCTGTCCTAAGATCTCTATATTTTAAAAAGCATTTTTAGATTTTCTCTTTTGCTTCATATCACACCATTGTAGAAGTCATGCTATAGAAGAATAATGGACATGAGAAACCCATCTCTTTCTTCAACAAAATATTGCATGATTCAGAGGTCAGATATGATATAATAGAAACACAAGCCTATGAATTGGTGAAAGCTCTGAAATATTTTAGGCCTTACTTGGTAGGGGCTGAAGTGACTACGTATGTCACAAATGTTGTCGTCAAAGATATCTTTCAACAATATGAGGTGATTGGAGAAAGATGCAAATGGATACATCAGGTCCAAGAATTCAATATTAACATGTAGATTACCAAACTTGTGAAAGGGAAATGATTGGAAAAAATTTGTAGCAGAATCCAACTTGGAGAAAACATAAGTCAATTGTGTAAATCTGTCAAAAATGGTTACTAGTATTGAAAGAACCCTCTGGTATAAAGATAGTATATTTCTCTAAGTATATGGAGTGCCCAAATAATCTAAATGATAATTAGAGAAGGTCATTGAATTTGGAGGCCTCCAGGTATGTTATGATCTAAGGTGATTTTGACACAAGGAGTGATGGTAGGAAGGGCATAGGACACTCCTAACTACCAAAACAACTTGCAGATACAATGCAGAAACAACAAATATAGAGTGAGAGAAGAAACATTAAGAATCCTTTTCATTAACTGATCAAACTCATTACATGCTAGGCTATATGGCATTCTTGATTTTGTCCATATACATTCAATGAATTATAGAAATTATCTTCATACATGTGAGGTCACAGACCTGCCTTACAATATCTCAACAAATAATATTCTATCTAATTTTACTATCTATACAAGAGTCCACAAAGAGGTCGGTGCTCAAATCCATAAGAGAGACCTAGATTTAGGTCCATACACATCCCAATGAGATACCCCACATTCATTATGCCATAGAAATTAAATGTAGAATTTGGCCAGATCAAGATAAACAACTTGGAAGCAGCAAACCGAGAAACATCAATATCTTGGGAACAAAGATCACCGAGCAATAGAAAATGACTTGGGACAAGCATGACCGAGAAACATAAACCAACTTGGAACAAGCATAATTGAGCAATATAAAAACAACTCTAAACAAGCATACTCAAGCAATAGAAAGCAACTCAGAACAAGCATACCCGAGCAACAAGGTAACAAAGTACTTCACTGAGCAGCCTACAAACAAGATAAAGAACAAAAGAAAACATAATTTTGGTTTACTAGGATTGTCAAGGACCCAATATTCTCTTGCAGCAGACACCTATGGTAATAAGAAATGATTCCCTAAATCATGTATCATGTAAAACCTGAAATGAAGCTAACTTAGATTGAGAAATCCAAGATGAGTCCTCAATCGGTCTATTCTTCCATTTTACTAAATACTCTATGTATTCCTTTCCTCTTGTACTTCTCCCAACTCTCTGTTTCAAAATCTATTCAACATCCTCTATTTGTTTCTTAGGATAATCACTTGGTAATGCCACTTCTTCATCAGGTTCATGATATTCATACAAGTGTGAAATATTGAGTATAGGTGATATATCCATGTCATTGGGTAATTCAAATTCATAAGAATTTACACTATAAAATATTCTCAAAATTCTTCAAGGACCAAATTTCTTCATCTTCAATTTACCATATGTTCCAATAGGAAATTTTCCTTTCTTCAAATGAACCATAACTGCATCACCAACTTCAACAGTTTTATGTCTCCTTGATTTGTCTTCACTATCTTTGTACTTATGATTTATTTTCTCTAGCTTCTATTTAAAATCTTCATGCAATGTCTTTATGAACTCAAAAAATTCCTCTACTTCAGGACTTCTTTTCTCTTCTCCAACAATATCTCTCAAGTCTGATATGCATCTTGATTGTGAGCCATGACCAATCTCAAAAGGTGTCTTTCCTGTACTTCTATTTACTAAACTATTGTATACAAACTCTTCTTGTGCCAACATCAAATCCTAATTACTTTGTGTGTCTCCAACTATGCATCTCAACAAGTTACCCAAACTTTGGTTTACAACCTCTGTTTGTCCATTAGTCTATGGATGAAATGTAGAACTATATTTCAACTCAGTATCCAACTTCTTCCAAATTTTTTTCAAAAAGTAGCTAAAAATTTAACTGTCTCAGTTAGAGATAATACTCCTTGGTAATCCATGCAATCTAAGAATCTCCTTAAAGAAAAGATCTTCTTTATGTACTGCATCTAATTTTTTCCCTAAATGGTATAAAATGTTTCATCCTAGAAAATCTATCAACAATAACAACTATGGAATCATTACCTCTTGTTGTCCTCGGTAAGCCAAGAACAAAATCCATGTTGATATCACTCCAAGGTTTCTCAGGAATAGTAATCAGTGTATACAAACTAGTATTCTGACTCACTCCTTTTGCAACTTTACAAACTCCACAACTTTTCACAAATTTTGGTACATCCTTATACTACTAAGGCCAAAAATACCTTTCCTTAAGAAAATTGAATGTTTTATCAATGCCAAAATGTCCAGCCAAACCACTACTACGTTACTCCTTTATCAAATTAGTTCTCATTGAACCTCGCGGTATACACAACTGAATACCTTTGAACAACATATCTTCCTAAATGAAATAGTCTTCATACTTAATTGATTGATTTGAATTAGGTACTCTACACACTCTCAACCTCTAAAAAAAATAAAGATCACTTCCATACAAATTCTTCATGTCATCAAAACCAAGAACCTCAATTCTCATTTCAGTCAACAAAGATCTTCTTCTACTTAATGCATTAGCAACTCGGTTAGAAACTCTAGTCTTATATTTAATAAAAAATTTGAAACTTTGTAAATACTCTACCCATTTCATACGTCTCTGATTCAACTTATTCTAAATAGCCAAATATTGTAAATCTTTATGACCAGTATACAACACAAATTCATTTGGCATCAAATAATGCCTCCATCTCTTCATAGCTTGAACAATAGCATAGAACTCTTGAACATAGAAAAAATATTTTATCTTAGCATCATTCAAATTTTCACTAAAGAAAGCAACAGGTTTACCTTCTTGAGTCAAGACAGCTCCAATTAAACTTCCACTTGCATCACATTCAAATTGAAATACCTTATTGAAATTAGGTAAAGCTAACATAGGTGATTCAACAATCTTCAACTTCAAAGCCTCAAAAATTTTATCAGCTCCATGTGTCCATTTGAATTCTATTTTGTCTCCTCTCATTATCTTAGTCATAGCATTACAAATAGAACTGAAATTTATGATAAACTTCCTGTAAAAACTTTCCAATCTACAAAATGATCTTACCTTAGTAACATTCTCAGGTGTAGGCCAAATAAGTATAGCTTCAACCTTCTTAGGATCCATCTTCAAACAATCAACTGAAATCACAAAACCCAAATACACAAGCTCTTCTTTCATGAAGGAACACTTTTTTAGATTTATCAACAACTTTTCCTCTTTTAATCTGTATAATACTTGCCTTATATACATCAAATGTTCTTCTCTATTCTAACTGAATATCATAATATCATCCAAGTATACAATCAAACATTTATTCAAGAATTTATTCAAAACTTCATTCATTAACCTCATAAATGTACTTGGTGCATTAGTTAAACCAACAGGCATAACCAACCACTCATACAAAAATTCCTTTGTCTTGAAAGAAGTCTTCCATTCATCACCTTCTCTGATTCTGACCTGATGATATCCACTCTTCAAATCAATTTTGGTAAAGTATCTTTCTCCACTCAAACAATCCATTATATCATCCATTCTCGGTATAGGAAACCTATACTTCACTGTGATCTTATTGATTTCTCTTGAATCAGTGCATTTTCTCCATTCTCCATTCTTCTTAGGTGCCAATACAACTAGTACTGCACATGGAATCAAAATTTCTTGGATGAAACCTTTGTTCAACAATTCATGAACTTGCCAGTTAAGCTCTTCAATCTCGGTCAGTGTTAACCGATGTGGTTCTTTGTTTAGTAAATTAGATCTAGGAATCAAATCCATACAATGACTGATATCTCACATTGGTGGAAAACCATCCAGTACATTATCTAAAATGATTTGCTTGTATACAATGAGTAACTTCTCAATTTATATAGGAATTTCATTGTCGATATTCTTACTCGGGTTGTTAGGAATCAAAGCATAACATATATCATTTCTTTTCTAATACTTAACAAACTATCTACTTTTCATCAACAAAATTTCACAGATGTACATATCTCACCAACAGATTCTTCAATCAAAAGAAACAAAAATTGTTTCTTAACATAAACCGAAATAGAATATCTATTTAATCTTCCATCATGTATAGCATGTCTATCATATTGCCAAAGTCTACCCAACAAGATGTGACAAAAATCCATTGGCATAATATCACACAACACCTTATCATAATACTTTCCAATTTTTAGATTCACAAAACATTGTTCACTCACCATTAATATATGCTCATCCTTGATCCATGAGATCTGATAGGGATTCAAATGGTTCATCCTCTCCAACCCCAACTTTGTGACCATTTCCTCACATACCAGATTCTCTGAGCTTCCACTATCAACAATTACCTTCCAAACTTTGTCTGCAACTCTATTGTCTACAACTCTACATCTGGTCTTGAACAAACTTTTCCTAACAGGATCTTTCTTATCCTTTTCACTCCATAGTATCCTTCAGATCATGAGATTTCCTTCCTTCTCAGCTTCATTCAATGATTCCTCTTGCACCAAGGAATTTTTTCTATTACCACCTTTCTTGCTTGCATGCGTACACTCAAAGGATCTATGTCCTTCCTCACCACAATTATAACAAGTTACTTAGAACCCTTTTCTTCTATAACCACCTTAGGAGTAATTGTCTCTTCCTCAGTATTAACTTCCACCTTTCTATTCAGTCTTTCCTTTATCTTGAGATGTGTCTGAAATTGACTTGTCTGGTTCAGATCTACTATTTTCACCATGAGATCCACCTCTTCCTCTAGGGAATCTACCACCTCTACCTCTTTGTCTTTGTTCATATCTTTTGTTCAACTTCTCTACAAATTTTAGGGAAAACTAATAATCCTCAATTATTTCCATCTTGACCAAGCTGATCTCATCTTGTATGGAACTTATTAATACATTTAGATATCTTGCCACTCTTTCCACTTCATCTTCAACATGTCCAGATCTGATGTCCAATCTATAGAATTCCTTAGTATAGTCTTTTACTGATCTATCTTTCTGCTTCAAAATTTTGATTCTCCGAACTAGGCTAATTTGATAATCACAAGGTAGAAACTTTCCTACCAATTTATTTACCATCTTATCCCATACCTTGATTTTGTCTTTACCGTTCTTCTTTTGATCTAATTGCAGATTCTCCCACCATAAGGATGCATTTCCTTTCAACTTTGTGCTTTCAATCTTCACCTTCTTGTCCTTTGATACATTCTCATATTCAAAATACTTTTCCATCTAAGTTATGCAGTCAATTAATTGATCAAAATCCAATTTTCCACTATACTTAGGAGGATTAAATCAAGTTGTAGATTTCAAAATTGTCAAAGCTCAAATGAATCTCTCTTCTTCCCGATCCATAACAGGTATAGGTGCAACTTCACCTTGAACTTCTTCAACTTCATCATCACTAACATCCTCAAGATGTCTTCCTTTGCACTGGGCTATCTCAACAACTTCCAATCTTATAGCCATATGTCTAAGCATATCAGCTAGACTTGGATCTGCATCTCATCTCCAACGAACCATCTTGAATCCCTCTACAATTGTAGGTCAAATCACAATATTCTACCCCATAACAATATAAACAACTAGGGTTAGGGTTTACAAGAAGGAAGTCAGATCTCATCAATGCTCTGATACCACTTGGTGCAAGGAGGGATGGTAGGAGGGGCCTAGGACACTCCCAACTACCAAACGAGCTTGAAAATACAATGTGGAAACAACAACAACAACAACAACAACAACAACATAGTGAGAGAAGAAACAACATGAATCCTTTTCATTAATTGATCATGGCCATATGCATTCAATGAATTACAGAAATGATCTTCATACATGTGAGGTCATAGACCTGCCTTACAATATCTCAATGGATAATATTCTATCCTATTCTACTATCCTCTCACAACTGATGCCTAAAACTAAGAACAGAGAAGAAAATATATCCAAGAGTCCACCAAGAGGTCAACACTCAAATCCATAAGAGAGACCCAAATTTAGGTCCACATAGATCCCAATGAGAGACCTCACATTGTTTACACCATAGAAATTAAGTGTAGAGTTTGACCAGTTCAAGATAAAAAAATCAGAAGTAGCAAATTGAGCAACAACATTAACTCAGGAATAGAGATCACCGAGAAAAAAAATGACTCGGGAAAAGCATAACCGAGCAATAGAAACCAACTTGGAACAATCATACCTGAGCAACTTAAAAACAACTTGAAACAAGCATACCCGAGCAACAGAAAGAAACTCAGAACAAGCATACCCGAGCAACAGAAAGAAACTCAGAACAAGCATACCCGAGCAATAGGGTAACATAGTACTTCACCGAGCAACCTCCAAACAAGATAAAGAACAAAAACAAAAATATTTTTGGTTGAGCGGGATTGCCAAGGACCCAAGATGCTCCTGCATCAGATTTCTATTGGAGAAATTTTGAGGGCATTTTGCTTTTTTTTTTTTTAATCAATATCAGGTTGAGAAGGTCTTAAAGGAAATGCATGATGATATATGTGGAGGAAATTTTTAATCTAGGAAAACCACTCATAAGATTTTTAGGGAAGGGTATTATTGGCCATCCATGTTTCTTGATAGTTTCAAGCATGTCCAAAAATGTGAAGCTTGTTAAATTTTTTTGGGTAAATTAAAATATCAAGTAGCATTGTCATTGAGGCCTATATGCAAACTAAAAAAACTTTTTCTAAGTGGGGTTTAGATTTTATTGGTGAAATCCATGAAAATTGTAGCTGGGTCAATCGTGGATCTTGGTAGCTACAAATTATTTCACTAAATGGGTTGAAGTTGTACCTACAAGAAATTAGAACAACAAGACTATGATTAGGTTCTTGAAGGAGAACATCTTGACAAGATTTGGCATGGCATTTAGGTTAACCACTGATAATGAAATGTGTTTTGGGTCCAAATAATTTATAGAATTTTGTGAAAATCATGGAGTTACTATATCTTATGCTTCTCCTTATCGTGTACAAGGGAATGAACAAGATGAATCAAGCAACAAGAATTCTCTAAAAGTCATCAATATAGTACTTTATAATAATAAAATATCATGGGATTCAAAATTGCATCTAGCTGTATAAACTTACATGATTGCTCTGAAAAGGTCTACTAGCTACTCCCCTTTTTAACTTGTGCATGGGAAAAAGGCAAGGTTTCCCCTGAATAACTTATTACCAGTATACAAGTTCATGATTGATGAAAAGTGTTAGATAACTGAGAGGAGGAGGGGTGAATCAGTTAGTTCTCAATTATCTTACTATCCCAAATTCTCCCATATGTATATAAAAATAATTTCAAACATATAAATAAACTCGGGGAAGTATAACTATGATCTCAAACTTTTAGTCCTATACCGAGTAGCAGTAAATCAATACTGTGATTACCGATCAATGTAGATAAAGTAATGTGTAAAACAAAATAACAATCCACAAAAATCATACACATTAACACATAGATTTTTAACATGGAAACCCTACTAAGGAAAAAACCACCTGGGACCAGTAACCCAAAATATTTCACTCTTCTGAAGTGAGCTCGGTTAAGAGCCAACCCTGTTAAAAGCTACAATGCACACTATTAAATGTGACCTGGTTAGAGGACTTAAAACTAAGATTTCTCTCTTGACCAATCATTCACTATGGGGTTGATAAGAAAAAACTCAACATTCATTCAAATTTCATAATAAACACTTTCACATCCTACTCGGTTAAGAGATTTATCTATAACAATGGTTAAACTGATATATTAATGATCTGATTCAAATACAACTCTATTTGCAGATTTTCAGATCTATGCTAAGTACGTAATACCTTGGATCAATTTTTTCACTTTAGTTCATCTGATTCTTCATACTCTATTTTGCTCAGTTAATGCTCTTTTCTCTATCGCTAGACGTTGTTTGCAGAAATGCTCGGTTCTATCTTTAACCAGTTTGATTAGTCATGCGTGAAATTTTCATGTGTGCACATCATAACATTATAATTCATAATGAATCTCTTGTCTCTTATATAGAAATCATAACTTATTTAATTTCCATCCTTTAGATTTTTCTTCTTAATCTCCATCATTGGTTTTTCCTCTTAAACCTTCCTCGGTAGTTGTGTTAAAAACATGTTTCAGTCTTCTTTGTCTGATCTTCCTTGAATTTTCATAGTCATTTGATCATCATAACAAAACTTATCATTTACCTCAGAATCATCAATTTTCCAGCTCATCATTTTTGTCAGTCTCGATTTGATTAATTGCTTGATCAATACCGTGATGTGTCGATGATCCCTAGCTTGGTTATTATTGTGCTTGGTATACACTGTATTTACTCAATGTTCACTGGTACTCGGTGTATACAGAAATATTCAATTACTGACCACATAAACTTTGTTTGTTCCAGATATTTAATCCATAATAGATGTTTGTTGTCATAATGATACTCAAATAAGTTGGCATCAATGAAAATACATTAACTTATTAATGTCTATCATCATATCTATAACTCGGTTGACCATAAACAAAATGACTTCAAACATACTATAAGTTGTAGTTCATCAATTTCTCCCTTTGGCATTGATGTCAACACAATATGAAATATGCAATATGAAAATGCCATAGAATTCCAAACTTCTATTCTATGACTCCAAAATTTTGTAGCTCTCCCTAGCCTGTATATATAAAATGTTTCAACATTAAAAACTCACCATGCATACTCTCCCTGCAGATTTGACTCTTCTGTTCTTGAATATTTTCTCTCTATAAATAGATATTTCATTGATCATTATCTCCAATTTATGGATAGATATTTCATTGATCAATCTCTCCCTTTGACAACAATTCCAAAAAGAAAAATGTACAACTCTTCTGTAACCAAAAAAAATCTCTGGTTTTCGGTGCAGTAGAATAAGTACCTTGTAGTGTACATATATATCTTTGTCAGTCTAGTTAAGCTTTGCATCAACATGGTTGATATTATGATTACATGTAGGTTGATGCAACATCTAGTTAGCTTAGTGACTGATAGACAAGGGACAAACCCCTAGTCTATTCCTCAAGTACTCAAATGTATCCTTTGGTAAGGGTTTAGTGAATATTTTTGCAAGTTGCTCTTTTGTTTGTACATGATCCGGTATAACTTGTTTCTCTTGTACATGTTCCCTCAAGTAGTGATATTTGATAGCTATATGCTTTGTCTTTGCATGCATCACATGGTTTTTTGAAATATTTATTGCACTAGTATCATCACAATAAATTACCACTGGGTCAATGATCTCTTTATTCATGCCTTTCAAAAGTTGTTTGATCCATGAAATGTTTGAACAGTTTGCAACAACAACAACAACATACTCTACTTTTGCAGTTGACTGAGATATGTATCCTTTCTTTTTACTTATCCGAGTAACTAATCTTTCTCCTATAAATAATTCTCCACTAGTAGTACTATTTCTATCATCAATGTTCCCAGCCCAATCAACATCCTTGTAAAATTTTAGTTCAAAATTTCTTTCTCTTTTGTACCATAATCCATAATCTTCTGTGTTTTTCAAGTATCAAAAAATTCTCTTTACAATAGTCATATGTGATTCTCTGGGATTAGTAAAAAATCTTTCTACAATTCCAAGTGCATGTTCTATGTCTGGTCTAGTGTGTACAACATACATCAATTTCCCAATCATAGATCTGTACAATGTCTGATTTACATTAGGTGTCTTATCTTCTTTTGTCAGTTTGCATCTTGTCACCATAGGTGTTCCAACTAGTTTTGATTCTTCCATTTTGAATGTCTTCAATACTTCCTTGATGTATTTGGATTGAGTAATGTAGATGCCTTCAGCCTTTTGTAAAATTTATAAGATAAGAAAAAAATTTGATCTCTCCAAACATTGACATTTCAAATTCTTTCCTCATTTCATCAGAAAATGATGTGCATAGGTTATAATTTCCTCCAAATATAAAACCATCAACCAAAATTTTAGCAATAAGAGTCTTGTCATCATTTCCTCCTTTCAAATACAAATTGTTGTTGTCACTTGTTCTAATAAATCCAATACTGATAAGATAGGAATGTAGTCTTTCATACCATGCTCTCGGTTCTTGTTTCAATCCATATAATGCTTTGTGTAACTTACATATCATGCTTTCCTGAGTAGGATCAAAAAAACCTTCTAGTTATTTAATGTAAACCTCTTCTTCTAGTCTCCCATTCAGAAATGCAGACTTAACATCCATCTGATATAATTTCAATCCTTTGTATGCTACATATGCAAGTAATATTCTAACTCCTTTAAGTCTAGCAACGGGTGCAAAAGTTTCTCCATAGTCAATGCCTTATTCTTGTGAATACCCTTTGCATACTATTCATGCTTTGTTTCTGGTTACATCTCCATTCTCATTCAATTTGTTTTTGAATACCCATTTGGTGCTAATGACATTCTTATCACTCGGTCTTGGTACTAATGTCCATGTTTAATTTTTTTGTATCTTCTCAATTTCTTCATTGATTTCAATAATCCATTCTTCATTTTCTAGTGCATCTCTAACATTTTTAGGTTTAAATTCATAGATCAAATAGGTGTTGTATTTCAACTTACTTTGTGTCATCATGCCATCTCTCTTATCTCTGATAATATGATTTAGTGGATGATTTATTCTTACATATTTTGCAAGTACAGGTTCAATTCTTTGTTCTTCATTTTGTTCTCCAGTAGGTTCATTGTGTTCTTGATCATGATCTTTAGTTGCAATAGTTTCTTGATTCTCAGTTGGTGCATCTTGTTGCTCGGTAACATTACCCTATTGCACAGTAATGTTAGGTATCTCCACAAGAAAAGTTTTAGGTTCTTCAATGTAGACAAATCTACTGTAATCTTCTAGTTCTTTTTTGCTTTCCTCATCATTCTTCTCAGCAAATTATCAACTCTTACATTTTCACTTTCAATGATCTTGTTAGATTTCTTGTTCAAACATTTATAATCTTTTCTCTTACTAGAATATCCAAGAAACATTCCTTCATCACTTTTTGAACCAAATTTCCCATTTCTATCATCTTTCAGAATATAACACCGACTTCCAAATATTCTAAAATAACCCACATTAGGTGTATAGCCATACCATAGTTCATAAGGTGTCTTGTTTGTATCTTTCTTCAGTTGTACTCGGTTCAGTGTGTATACAACAATACTTACAGCTTCTCTCCAATATGTTTGTGCAACATTATTTTCAACCATCAATGTTCTAGCACAATCCAAAATTGTGCTATTTCTCCTTTCAACAATTCCATTCTACTGTGGTGTCCTTGGTGCAGAGATATATCTCTTAATTCCACACTCATTACCAAAGTTAGTGAACTCAATAGAAATAAATTCACCTCCTCTATCAAATATCAAACATTTTAGTTCCCTACCAATTTATTTTTCAACTTTATCTTTGTACCATTTGAACATCTTAAATGCTTCATAGTTTCCTTTTAAGACCATGAAAGTCATCATTCTAGAGTAGTCATCAACAAATAAAATAAAGTATTTTTCACCATAATAACTCTTTTTTCTCATTGGTCCACATAGGTCTATATGAACTATCTCCAAACTATCATTAGATGAAAAATTCTTGCTCTTAAAACTAGATTTTGTCATTTTTCCCATTTGACAACTCTTGCACATTGCATGGTCAGGTTTAGATAAGCTCGATAAGCTTCTAATTTTTCTTTTATTACTGATCTTAACCCTATTGTAAAAATTAACATGAAAAATGCTCTTGTACCACAATCATAAATCTCCATTCTTAGCCATGAAACAAGTAGTTTCTTTTAGTAGTGTTAAGATAGAATAGATTACATTTTGATTGTTCACCAGTGCCGCTCAACTTTCCTATTTCATCATAGATTCTAGCTTTTCTATTTTAAAATGCAACTCGATGACCTGTGTTATTCAAATGTGAAACACTCAACAGATTATAATTAAGTCCTTTCACCCAATATGTATTCTCACATTTTATTTGATTGTTCAGCAATATAGTACCTTTCCCTTTCACTTTACAAGGTGTATCATTTCCCATTCTAATAGATCCACCATTATAATGCTCAAGAAATTTGATTTTTTCTTTATCTCCATTCATGTGATGTGTGAAACCACTATCAATAACCCAAATTTCATTCTTACTAACTTTAGAAATAAGTGTTGTTTCAACATACCTTTCATCTTCTTCTGAATCTTCTTTCAAAGACACAAAGACTATCTCAATGTCTTCATTAGTGTCAGAATTAGTGTCAATATCTTTATATTCAAAAATGTAACAAGCCTTCTTGCCTTTGTATTTTTAATCTTGGTTATTTCTTCTGTCATACTATTGGTTGCTTTTGTATTCTCGATCATCTTTTCTGTCATTAGATATTTTATTTCTTTCATCATTCTTTCTGTTAGGGCATCGGGCAACAAAGTGTCTAATTTCTTTACAATTAAAGCATATCAAAGGTAGTTTACCTTTATACCTTCCTTTGCCTTTGTGCATTCTTCTAACCATTAATACTTCAAGTTCATCAAGTTTTTTATCATCACTGTCAATATTATTTATTATCATGTGCTTGCTACCATATTTACTAATTTTTAGAGAAGACATAACTGCAGATTCCATAGTAGGTACAACACTATTGTCAAAATTGTTCATCTCAAAAGAAAATAGTCTACCAACAAGACTATCAACTGTAATATTATTTCCAGGTGCTACTCTCATTTCATGTATTGCAGAGACTCTTATAGAATAAATAGGCAATAAATCTCTAAGAATCTTACTCACAATAGTGTCTTCATCAATAGTTCCACCTGATTCATAAATATAATTCACAACCTCCTTGATTCGGTTACTGTAATATGTTATGTTCTCTCCTTCTTTCAATCTCATGTCATCAAATTTTCCTTGGAAACTTTCAGCTTTAGCTCATTTTACATTCGCATCTCCTCCATAAAATAGTGTAATTTTGTCCCACATCTTCTTGGCTGATGTACATGTCGTGATGTCCTCAAATTCAACATCAATAAGTAAAGAAGAAATTTCTACCATCATAGTGTTGTGTTCATGTTTTTCTTTCATCTGAGTGATAGTCAAAGGTCTAGTAGGTAGGATAAATTCATTATCTAGGTATAGTGTTAAATCACCTCCAATCCCTGACATGTATAGTCTCATTTTTCTCTTCCATGTTGAGAAGTTTTCCTTGTTCAGCTCTGGTGCATCTCTCTTATACATCTTTAGATCTTTAGCTTAAGTCCTATAAAACTTTTCTTGTAAGCACTCTATGCTTTGATACTAATTTTTAGATAACTGAGAGGGGGGGAGGGGGGTGAATCAGTTAGTTCTGAATTATCCTATAGTCCCAAATTCTCCCAAATGTATATAACAACAATTTCAAACATATAAATCAGCTTAGTGAAATATAATTATGATCTCAAACTTTTAGACCTATACCGCGTAGCAGTAAATATATACTGTGATTACTGATCAATACAGAAAAAAGTAATATTTAAAGAAAAATAACAACCCACAAAAATCATACACATTAAAAAATAGATTTTTAATGTGGAAACCCTACTAAGGGAAAAACCACCTTGGACCGGTAACCCAAAATATTTCACTCTTCTAAAGTGAGGTTAGCTAAGAGCCAACCCTATTAAAGGTTACAATGCACACTATTAAATTTGAACTGGTTAGAGGATTTAAAGCTAAAAGTTCTCTCTTGACCAATCATTCACTATGGGGTGAAAAAGAAAACATTCAACATTCATTAGAATGCCATAATAAAGACTTTCACATCCTACTTGTTAGAATGAATTTAGAATAACTGAGAGGGGAGGGGTGAATCATTTATCCTCAGGTCTAGATGTAGCAAATAAATTTTTTTTGTACTTCAAATCTACTCGGCAGCAGTAGCATAAATCAACAACTTTAATCATGCAGTTTACTGTCAATTGAAATGAGCTTGTAGTAACATAACAGTAAAGAAAACCATAAGTATTCACACAAGTTGACACAAGTATTTAACGTGGAAACCTAATATGGGAAAAACCACTAGTAATATGCTACCAAGTTTTCACTCTTCTAAAGTGATGCCCTATGAGGAGCCAACCCTATGAAAGGTTACAATAACACACTGCTAGGTGTGACCTGGTTAAAGGATTTAATCACCCTGTTAGGAGTGGCCTTGTTAGAGGACTTAGAACATTCCAATCTAAATGTCACCTTGTTAGAGGATTTATACAAATGACTGTTAAGTCAACCTTGTTAAAGGATTTAACTGATACAATGGTAAGAAATTAATCAGTAGTTTGTGATCTAATACATACAACTTACTTTGCAAATTCAGATCCAATTATAGCACTAATGTTAACTTACTGGGTAGCCTGCATTGTCATTTCAACCTCTTGATCTACTTGGAATTCATCAAGCAATCACACATACAACACTCTACTTCTGCCTTTTGCCTTCTCTACTAGATCATGCTAAATAGTAAATCAACTATGCAAACATTTTGCATACACTCTTCTACACTTAATGAATAACCCTTGAGGTTATCATATACCTCTCTATCTAGGTCAGATAAATATTTTTCCACTTAAAAAAGATCGTAGATCTTAGGTTAGGTCAGATCCAACGGATCCTCCCATCTTTGCATTATATTTACTTCTCCAAAGTAGTCTCTAATTAAATATTGAAACCATGCATTAATTATGATTACCCATACATTAAATGACATGGATCAATCTTTAATTAACATTACATATCCCAATAAAATCAACTAAGTCGGCTAGAGATCTCAAATCTTATCATTAATCCAATTACTGTAAGTCAGCCTTCATTACTATTTCCACTCAGCAATTTCAATGGTGCTCGACATTGAGCAACTTTACTCGTCACAAGCAACTTTACTCGGCACAAGCAACTTTGATCGGCACAAGCCAAACTTGCTCGACACAGAACAATAAGAAAACTATCTTTGAAAGATAAACAACTAATTACTTTTTCAGAGTGCCAACTGATCAAATACCCTTTGAATTACCTTAACTCAACCATTCACTTGGTCTTCTTGTTAAATATTCTTCATCAACAATAGATATGGTATTCAAACAGATAGCAATAGTCTCACCAGTAAAAGGTTTGACATCAATGAAACAATAATAATTGCTTGCAATGTCACTTTCCAACAATCTCCCTCTTTGGCATTGATGGCAACACAAAATATTAAAACAATGATGTATCAATCATATTTACCAACCAATCCAAAAATTCACCTGTGTTCCTTGATATGAAAAAATCTTCATTAATGTCTTTAGCTTCGTTCTGATTCTTATCTGTAAAACATTTCTCCCTTTGTGTCTAATCATCTGTAGACTCCCTCTGAGTATATAATCACTTCAATGTTTTCAATAGTAACTTCTGCATCTATGTAATCTTTCCTTCTTTGTAATTTCTCTTTCTCGGCTTCTTCCTCTTTATAGGTTAATCTCTCCCTCTTTGAAAACAATTCCAAAGATGTCAAAATCTTTATCATGTAGATCTTCAGTATCATGCTGATCTTGTCATCTTTAGTATGACTGATTTTTCTTTTATGTCCTTGTTCATCTTCACAACTTTAGCCAGCCTCCTAAAGTGTGACTTACTGTGCATCAATGTGTCAAATTTTCTGAATGAAATATTTGATGAAACAGTACCATACAGAACTTAATTAGCCTCAGTTAGGGGAATCACCCCCAATTTACCTCATAGATACTCATGAGCATCCTTGGGTAGTTCTTTTATGAATATGTCTGCTAATTGTTCTTTAGTGTTCACATAATCCAATCTCACTTCTTTACTCTAAATTAGCTCCCTCAAGTAATGATACTTGATAGCTATGTGCTTTGTCTTTGAGTGCATAACAAGATTTTTGGAAATATTAATAGCACTTGTGTTATCACAATATATGACAACTGGATCAGTGATTTCTTCCTTCATACCTTTTAGTAGTATCTTCAACCACACAATGTTAGAATAGTTAACTGCTGCTGCCACATACTTGGCTTCAGCTGTAGATTGTGAGGTACAGTTCTATTTCTTGCTTGTCTAGGAAATCAATCTCTTTCCTAAAAGAAATGCTCCACTAGCAGTGCTTTTCCTATCATCAACATTTCCAACCCAGTCAGAATCAGTGTAAACTCTGAGTTCAAAATTGTCATTATTTTTGTATTATAGACCATAGTCCTTAGTTCCTTTCAGATATCTCAGAATTCTTTTGACTACCATCATGTGATTTTCCTTAGGATTAGTAGAAAATCTTGCTACAATCCCAACTGCTAGAGCAATATCAGGTCTACTATGTACAACATACTGTAGTTTTCCAATCATTGACCTATAGAGTGTTTGGTTCACTTCTTTTGTGTCATCATCTTTTGTTAGCTTCTGTCCAGTAGCCATGGGTGTACTCACTTGTTTGGATTCTTCCATTCCAAAAGTTTTTAGTATCTCTTTGATATATTTAGATTGAGTGATATAGATACCATTCTTCATTTGATAAATTTGTAAGCCAACAAAGAATTTTATTTCACCAAACATAGACATCTCAAACTTAGTTTGCATCTCTGTTGCAAATTTTTGACATAACACATCTTGTCCACTAAATTTGATATCATCTACAAAAATTTCAGCTAATAATGTACCTTTGTTTTTCTCTGTCTTTAAGTACAGGTTGCTGTTGTCATTGGTTCTTGCAAATCCAATCTTGATCAGATAATTGTGCAATCTTTCATACCATGCTCTTGGTGCTTGCTTCAATCCATATAATGCTTTGTGTAATCTGCAAACCATATTCCTATTGTTTGGGTCTACAAAGCCATCAACATGCTCAATATATACTTCTTCTTCCAAGATTCCATTGAGAAATGTAGATTTCACATCCATCTGATAAACTTTGAATCCTTTGTAGGCTGCATATGCAAGTAAGGTTTTGACACATTCCAATCTTGCAACTGGGGTGAAGGTTTCACCGTAGTCAATTACTTCCTCCTGTGCATAACCCTTGCATACTAGTCTAGCTTTGTTTCTTGTCACGTCTCCATGTTCATTTAGTTTGTTCTTGTATACCCACTTTGTGCCAATTACATTTTTATCCTTTGGCCTAGGTACAAGTGTCCAAGTTTTGTTTTTCTCAATTTGTTCTATTTTCTCATTCATTTCTTGTATCCAATCTTCATTTTCTAAAGCATCTTTTACTATTTTGGGCTCAAATTCACATAACAGACATGTGTTATTTTTCAACTTACTTCTTGTCATAACAGCAAAATCCTTTGACCCAATGATTTGATCAGAATTGTGATTCCTTCTCACATATTTTACTAGGGTAGGCTCAGTCCTTGCTTTAGGTTCATTGTCTATATTCATTTTTAGTTGATTCTGTGACTCGGCATCTCCATTAGATAGGTTGGAATTCACTTTCAGTTGCTCAAAAACTCCACTCTGTGACTCGTCAGGTGCATGCTGTTATTCAGTAGTAGTCTCAGGTAGTGAATTAGTATCTTCCTTATCTATATATGTGAATGATCCATAGCTTTCAAGTTCTTGTGTACTTTTAGCTTCATTTCTTTCTGCAAACTCATCAATTCTTACATTTTCCCTTTCAACAATTTTGTTAGTATTAGAATTCAAACATTTGTAGGCTTTTCTTTTCATTGAATAACTAAGGAATATACCTTCTTCACCTTTAGCATCTAGTTTTCCATTTATGTTGTCTTTTAGTATAAAACATTTGCTTCCAAATACTTTACACTAGGTGCATAACCGTACCAAAGTTCATAAGGTGTAGCATTTGTACCTTTCTTGACTTGAACTCTATTCAGTGTATAGATTGTAGTACTTATAGCTTCTTTCCAATACTTTTGTGCAACATTTTTCTCCATCATTAGTGTTCTTGCACAGTCCATAATAGATCTGTTCCTTCGTTCAGCAATACCATTTTGTGGAGGAGTCCTAGGTGCAGACATCTATCTTTTTATGCCTCGGTCATTGCAAAACCTGTTAAACTCATTAGAAATAAAATCTCCACCTCTGTCAGATCTTAAGCATTTCAAACTTTTGCCTGTTTCTTTTTCAACTTTAGCTAAGTACCATTTAAATAACTAGAATGCATCAAATTTTTCCTTGAGAAACATTACAGTCATCAGCCTTGAATAATCATCAACAAATAGAATAAAGTATCTAGCACCACAATAGCTTCTTTCTCCAATGGGATCACAAAGATTAGTATGGACCAATTCTAGAATTTCCTTTGATACATGTGTTTTTCTCTTGAAACTAGACTTAGTCATCTTTCCTAGTTGACATTGTTTACACATAGCATTGTCAGGTTTCTTTAACTTAGGTAGCCCTCTAACCTTTTTCAGTTTGCTTATGCTTACCAAGTTATCAAAGTTCACATGACACAACCTCTTATGCCATAACCAAACATCATTGTACTGTGAAAACAAACATGTTTCTTCAGATAAATCCAGATAAAATAAGTTACATTTAGTCTTATCACCACTTCCAACTAATTCTCCAGTAGAATCATAGATCTTTGCCTTTCTGTGACGAAATTCAATTTTGTAACCAGAATTGTTCAACTGTGCAACACTTAGAAAATTATATTTAAGATCATCAACCCAATACACATCATCACATCGTATTTTTTCAGTTAGGTTAATCAATCCATTACCTTTGATAAGACATGGTTAATCATTACCAAATTTTACATATCCTCCTTTACATTGGTTTAAGGTTTCAAACTTATCTTTGTCACCAGTCATATGATGGGAACAACCACTGTCAATGATCCAATGATCATTTTTGTTCATATAAGAGATTAGTGCAGTTTTCTCATCATCATCAGAATCTTCTTTCATTGTAACATAAACAACTTCTACATCATTGTCATCAGAATTATCAGTGTCATTGTGAGAAGTTTCTTCAGCAATATAACAAGATTTCTTACCTTTGTCTTTGTAGTCCTTATATTTCTTGAAGTCTCGGTCATCCTTTCTGTCTTAGTATTCCTTGTATTTATTCTCCCTTCTTTCATCCTTTTCATTTTTTTTAGGACATCTAACAGCTATATGACCAACTTTGTTGCATGAAAAACAAATAATAGGAAGTTTACCTCTGTATTTTCCTTTTCCTCTGGATAGTCTTTTTGCCATGAGTGCTTCAAGTTCTTCAAGATCATCATCAGAAGT
>MU227846.1:883898-904430 GCA_018584345.1 Thuja plicata
ACTCCAAGTACCTTCAAACTATTTTCAGGAGACCAAAGCTCTGATACCAATTGTTAGAATGAATTTAGAATAATTGAGAGGGGAGGGGTGAATCAATTATCCTCAGGTCTAGATGTAGCAAATAAAAACTTTTTGTACTTCAGATCTACTCGACAGTAGTAGCATAAATCAACAACTTTAATCATGCAGTTTACTGTTATTTGAAATTAGCTTGTAGTAACATAAAAATAAAGCAAACCATAAGTATTTACACAAGTTAACACAATTATTTAATGTGGAAACCCAAAATGGGAAAAACCACCAGTAACATGCTACCAAGTTTTCAGTCTTCTGAAGTGATGCCCTGTGAGCAGCCAACCCTGTGAAAGGTTACAATAACACACTGCTAGGTGTGACATGGTTAAAGGATTTAATCACCCTATCAAGAGTGGCCTTGTTAGACGACTTAGAACATTCCAATCTGAATGTCACCTTGTTAGAGGATTTATACAAATGACTGTTAAGTCAACCTTGTTAAAGGATTTAACTGATACAATGGTAAGAAAGTAATTAGTAGTTTTTGATCTGGTACATACAACTTACTGTGCAAATTCAGATCCAATTACAACTCTGATGTTAACTTACTGGGTAGCCTGCATTGTCATTTCAACCTCCTGATCTGCTTGGAATTCATCAAGTAATCACACATGCAACACTTTGCTTCTACGTTTTGCCTTCTCTACTAGATCATGCTAAACAGTAAAGCAACTATGCAAAACTTTTGCATACACTCTTCTACACTTAATGAATAACCCCTGAGGTTATCATATACCTCTATGTCTAGGTCAGATAAATATTTTTCCACTTAAAAAAGATCGTAGATCTTAGGTTAGGTCAGATCCAACAGATCATCCCATCTTTGCATTATATTTACTTATCCAAAGTAGTCTCTAATTAAATATTGAAACCATGCATTAATTATGATTACCCATACATTAAATGACATGGATCAATCTTTAATTAACATTACATATCCCAATAAAATCAACTAAGTCGGCCAGAGAACTCAAATCTCATCATTAATCCAATTACTGTAAGTCGACCTTCATTATTGTTTCCACTCAGCAATTTCAATGGTGCTTGACATTGAGCAACTTTACTCGTCACAGGCAACTTTATTCGACACAAGCAACTTTGCTCGGCACAAGCCAAACTTGTTCGGCACAAAACAGCTAGAAAAACTATCTTTGAAAGATAAACAACTAATTACTTTGCCAGAGTTCCAACTGATCAAATACCCTTTGAATTTCCTTAACTCAACCATTCACTTGGTCTTCTTATTAAATCTTCTTCATCAAAAATAGATATGGTATTCAAACCGATAGCAATAGTCTCACCAGTAAAAGGTTTGACATCAATGACAAAATAACAATTGCTTGCAATGTCACTTTCCAACACTACTTGGTTAAGAGATAAATATCTGTAACAATGGTTAAACTAATATAGTAATGATATTATTCAAATATAATTTTGTTTTCATATTTTTAGATCTATGCTAAGTACATAATACCTGTGACTAATTTTTTCACTTCAATTCATCTATTTCTTCATACTCTGCTATGCTCGATTAATGCTCTTTTCTCTGTTGCTTGGTGTTGTCTGAAGAAATGCTTGGTTTTGTCTTTAACCAGTTTGATCAGTCATGCATGTAATTTACATGTGTGTGCATCATAGGATCATAATTCATAATGAATATCCTGTCTCTGAAGACATTATATTTTTCCATTAGTATATGCAAGGAAAAATATGATAAACACCATCGATTTATACTACATTGACAGATAGGGCACAACACTACCCGACACCAAGCTTATCGATATTTCCAAGTACCAAGAATCCCAATGCAACACTATTTAGTGTTACCCGATGAAAGAAAGGACAAAGGAACTCAACGAGTAACCAAAATTTCAACCCAAAAAAATAGTCAAAGAGTGGAACCCGAAAGATGAAGGGAACCCACCAATCAGCTCAAAGAAGGAATACTGATAGAATTTCATCTCACACCGACGATCAAGAACCAATAGTCAGTTACATCCCAAAAAAAGTGGATATGATTTCCCACGCTAGATAAATCACTTAAGTTTTATATTTAGCTTCTTGATTTGTTTTAAATCCATCACGCAAGGGAAAAAAATGTAAATATTATTGTTTTTATCAGTTTAACTGATTTAAAACATGCAAACTAAAGGGTCAAGGTCAGGTTGTATACCTTGGATCTAGAGTTAACATTGTAATGCATGATTCTAAAATAGGTCAAATAACTTGTATAAATAGATGCTCAATCAATTGTGAACATGTTGTTTGATGATGATTGTAGCCACTGAGATCATCTAAGGATCAGACAAGAGAATTCATGTAGAAGAAAAGAAAAGGATCAAATCAATTTTCAAGAATAGAACCAAGGCTACCAAAGAGCAGGAAAATGTATTAATCAATCACTATAGGTGATATTTATATACTGTAAGCTTTAATGGATCTATAATCAGAAATTATAGATTTCATACAATCAGGTCAAACATATTGTAGATATTCTAACAAGTGGGGTACACTTAAGAAATCCTTTCAAGGAAGGTGGATTTAATAACCCTATTGTAAATCTCTTAACTGAGTGCACACTTAACAGTGTTTCTAGATGTCTTAACATAGTATATCCTAATAGGTCTCCACATTAATACTCCTAACAAGATAGATCATCAAAAGTGATCAAATTGTAAGCCTTAACCTGCTCCCTTCCACTCTGCAGATAGTAAAGTTTTGTGGGTGTGATCCCCACTGCAATTTTTATTTCCTAACATGAGTTTTCTTTGATATCATATCTTGTGTTATGTGTCTATTAATTTCATGAATATTTATATGAATGTTACATACAATTAAGTTTATGATTTAATACTACATGCATAAAAAAGAACATCAGATTTGGTCTGTAATACAATAAAGATTGATTACTAATGATGAAAGGTGAAAAGTGTTAAAAGGTTTAGAGGTACTAATTCACCCCTCCCCTCTTAGTACTACTTGCCATTAATCCCAACAATTGGTATCAAAGATGAGTCTCTTCTTGGAAATCTTAAAGGCTTAAGAGAAAAGAACATACAATGGAGAAGTACAAACTTGATAAAAATATTGAGAATAAAAAGATTGAAATTCAGATGTTCTATGAACAGTATAAAGAAGATAGAATCAACATGAGATAGTTGCTGGATGAAAGAAAGAATATGGCATCTTGCTATAATGAGACAAATTATCACGAGGAAGAGATTCTAGATTTCTTTGAGTCTTCAGCATCAAATACAAGAAAGGCATCAGATACATCAGAAGAAAGCCTCACAAGCCTAACTGAAATCAATCTATATCTGGCTGAAAAAGTCAAATCTCTGCAAATCGGTCAAGAGACACAGATGGTAAGGTTGATTGATGTCATGAACAATGCTAGGAAAGTTGAACAAGAAAGAACACTAGATATTGATGATAGAAGAAAGATCACAGAAAAGATACAAGAAAAGGAGTCTAAGATACACAGACTTACAAAGCATCACCATGAGGTTAAAAATTAGATTATTCTTATGAGTTAAGAAGCAAATAGAATGAATATGGAACTCATTGAAAGAATACAGATTATCAATGAACTAAGAGAAGAGAATGAAAAACTAAAGCATGAGGTTAGAATTCAACAACAACATAGTGACATGATTAAGAGAGCTGAAATGAGTACAAAAAAGATGGATGAATTCTTGAATGCACAAAGAAGACCCAACACCAACACTGGACTAGGGTACACGGAGCATGAAGAGTCATCCAATGAAGCCAATCCAAAAGATGACTACATCAATCCTAGACCAAAGAAGGTGACATGAAATCACTGTGGAAAGCAAGGCCACACCTCAAATGTTTGCAAGAGAAAATAAAAAGGTATTCCTAAATCCACATTTACACTCATAGGACTTTGTTATAATTGTAGCAAGAAAGGACATAAAGAATATGAATGTAAATCAAAGGTGAAAGAACCAAAGAAGGAAACCTATATAGAAAAGTACTGTCCCACCTAAAAAATGCATGGGCACACATCTCTTGAATGTAGGAAGAAGAGAATTGAAGCACAAAAACCCAAAAATCAAGAAAATGCATATAAACCGAGTAGAGTCAGTAATTCATATGTTTGGGACTACAATACATGGATAAATTGCACAAAATGTGGTAGATATGGTCACATTTCTGTAAACTACATGAAAAAATGGACCAAAAGGTCTAGAGGCTGGACCAACCTAAGAATGGCATGTTTGCACTGTCATAAGGTTGGACATTTAAAAGAAGGACTGCAGAGACTAAATAATAGAAAACAACACTTTTGCCAATGGTAACACCATTTAAGACATCAAGAAAATGAGAAAGAAAATGTGGAGGAAAGATTCAACCATTGAGGAAGCTAGACCAAGAAATGCAGTAGGTGACACCTCATCCCATGGATTTGGTGACATCACCACCCCCACCTAAAAGATGAACAAGTAAGTATGGAACTGCACTACACCAAGTCATATTTTTCATCAGTTCTATTATACAATTTGATAGATAGTAAAAATCTACATGAATAAAGATGCATATTATGTTACTTGTGACAATTCAGAGAAAACAACCCCACCGGTAAACACATATTGAAAATCATCGGTGAAAATAAAGGATGAGCTATCTACACTTGCCAAGAATTGTCGGTCAACACATCAAAAGGTCAAGTCACTAATGTAACCCAACACTCATCGGTAAGGAAGAAAAGTTACAATGTTGTCTTGACACTACACCGAGATCCGTCAGTGAAAGCAACAATCTAATAGCTATCCTGAGAATCTTGTCAACACCAAGAATGTTATTTGAGATTCTTCCCAATGAACTCTGTCTTCATGACCCGACGAGTTGTTAAGCATTTATGACAGACTTAGGGAAAAAGTCTATAAATTCTTGATGGAAGCACTTCATTTTTCACACGTGAATTGAGAAAACAAAGCAGAGAAAAAATAGAGTGAAAAGAGAGTAGATAGCAAAGCATCATTGAATCGATCCAATGTAGTCCAAATAGATCACTCACAAGTTACATAGATTGAAGTAAAAACTGAGCGTACTGAAGAACTCTGTTATTATTTTCAAAAAATCCCTAAATTTGAAACACAATGGCAACCACTTCAAAAATAATAAAATTGAAGAGTGATAAGAAGAATTCCATTAAGTTAATCAAGAATAGCACTTGTGTGGAACCTCAATACAAGATATGCCCAGAGATTGCATCACAACCTGATGATTCTAGCACATTTTCAAAAATTCCACCTAGGGTTTTGGTTGATAGAAGATATAAGATCTTATATTCACTGCAAGATCGCTAAGATTGGTGATCTGGAGATAGATCAAGATTATAAGAAGCTATGTGATGAACAAGGGAACCTAAAGGAAGAACACAAGAACCTACAAGTAAAAGGGATAATAAATGCATGATATTTCTTGATGATTTTCAAAACTGACTGGATTAGGTTAGTTCTGAGTAGAATGCATGATCAGAAGTTATGGTTGGATGAACCTAAGCAGATTACAAAGGATGTGTTACATGCTGTAATAGGTTACCCTATTACTGACAAACCAAAAGCACACAAGCATCCCTCTCAACCAGAGGTTGAGAAACTCACCAACGTTGTATGGGATAACTAAGGACTTAAGGTGAACACCATCACTAATGAGAAACTAAGGTTCGGTGCATGTGTGATAGGTTACAAAATATTTCAGGCTAGCAGGCTAAACAACATAGGATCAACAATAGTAAGCATAAATTATGAGATTGTCATAAAAGGAATATAGATGGATCTATGTGAGATCCTGTTGAAGTAACTTGATGAGAATATGACAACAATCAGGTCTACCAAGACAAACACATGTAAGTTCAGCTCACTTATAATGTTTATATTCTTTTATTTTCAAGAATACTTTCCTTCAGTTGGCAAAGTGAAGTGGGACACCACCAAGCCAGTCACATTGCAAATAAGTGACCTTATCAAGTCACTAGGTTACAACTTTGATTCAGTGATGACTGAATACTTCCCTGACTTCAAGGAAAAGATGATGGAGAGAGTGAGGATACTTGAATAGTTGATTGAAAAGCATAGGGATGAAATATTTTTTTATGGTGGATTCATATTTCACTCATTAAACCAGTTGTACCAATGATATCCTGGTTACCACCTCTTGACTATGAAATTAACATAGATCAAGAAACAAATGCAATTGATGCACTGTTGAAAGAACCACTTGATAGTAAGCAACAAAGATTTGGAACATATGAAGAGGAAAAGTCTAAGATAAAAATGGGCCTAGTCATCAAGAAGACTGTCAACAAGAAAAAAAAGATGGTGAAGAGTCTTGAGAAGATGCTGTCGGTTAATGAGGAGGAGAAAGAACAAACAGAGGACATCAAGGAATATGGTGCCATCGATGAAGAGCAAGATGAGAAAGAATCAGATTCTAAGGTCACTGAGTTTGGTGTACCTCCACCTCCTACCAAGAAACCAAGGATGACAACAACTTAGAGGACAAGGAGCCAAACTACAAAGAAAGATTCTACACCTCTCAAGAAAGGTTAAGTGCAGACCTATAAGAGGAAGTAGAAAACACCAACCAAAAGGAGGAGAAAACTCATTAGGACCAAAGCTGATATTGAAGATTCAAAATAGGATGAGCCTGAGGTAGAAAAGAAAAGCTTAACCCCAAGAATAATTGATGAGACTGCTGACTCAATTGCTACAACAAGTACCATGACTGATAGGAAAATTAGAAAATGGGTAAAGCTAGAGCCCAAGGACAAAAATAAAATAGAAGATGCAATAATCAGGGCTATGGTAAACTTCAAATATATACCAGTTGAGTTTGGTAACAAATTACCCAAACCACTGAGTGACACAATATTAGCACAATGGTCTTATGCTTTGAACTTCGAAAAGGAAACAAGGAGAGGATACTTGTAAGATTCATGCCTCCCAAATAAAAAATGGAAGAGATCAAAGAAATGATGAAAAAGCACTCAAGTAAGTTTGTGGAAAAGATAAGAGCCTACAATGTGCTACAAGGGAAGTTCTTATATCTTGATAGCATAACAGATTCTAAATGGTGACAATCTCTAGATCTACCTGTAGAATTAGCAAGTTGTGAGAATCAATTACTTCTCATCAAGACACCTCATACATAGGAGAAGAAAGATAAAGCAAGTCTAGATCACATTGCTATGGATAATGTGGAGAATACGACATAGATAAAGTCATGGATGATCTTGACATTCAAGAAATCACTCACTATGATTCTGATAAATATCCATAGGAGGAAGATGATGTAATATTCATATCTCTTAAGGATCAAGAAAGGAAACAAGAATTTGAGACACAAGGAAATAAGGACATGGATGTTGCTGATGAGACATGGCCAAACACTTCCATCATTGACATAACAGGATTGGAACCTAAAAATAACATAAAAAAAGATGAAGATGTCACTTCTCAATAAGCTCAAACCTCAAACTGACGAGAAGGACACAACTCTAGATGCAACACAAGTGGGCACACAAAACAATATGCCAGTATTGATGAAGGCCATCAATCTGCTACAAGGAAATGAATAATCTACTCGAGCATATACAAGCATACCCAAAGACAAGGGTGATATAGAAACAAAGGACACAATAGATGAACCCAAAGATACAACTGCAAAACAAGCTGCTACCGATGATCAGCAAGACAAGTCTACTGATCAGAATAAAGAAGGAGAAAAAAAAGTAGAAGAGGATAAGTAGAAGGAAAAGAGTGAAGAAGCAAAGATAGATGAACCACAAAAGAAAAATGAAGAAAAATATGTTGAAACACCCAAGGTTGATGAAGAGATGTCTTCACCTAACCGACAGGTGAACCCAGAGTAGAAGGCACAAGAGGTTTCATCTACAAATCCTTCACCGGTGCCTCAGAGAAAAAAATGAAATAGCAATGGTAGTTCATACATCTTCTTCTACACAAATCTCAAGGAAGAAGAAGAGAAAGAACAAAAATCTAGTCACTCTGGATGAAATAATTGAGATTCTAGTATGTGATCCTAGAACATTGGATCCTACTGAGTTGAGAAAGTATGCTATACTTTGTGAAAGGAAAGCTATGCAGGATAAGCTGAGAAAATCCACAAAAGAAGCAAAGGTACTTGAAGTCACAAAAGGAATACTCTAAAAAATTGTACCTGATACAGATGTTGATCAAATAGCTCCCATGCTTGATCAATTAGTGGTTCTCACCGACACTATCACATCTCAGAACATAGATCTTGAAAAGGCTATACAAGCTAGCCTTGAAAAGAAATATGAATTCAAGTTAGTAGAGAAGATAAGACAAGAAGTGGCACTGCAAAAGGTAAAGCTATCTAAACTGGTAAGCATAATAGACCCCATATTTTTAGAAGCTATAGCATTGATACAAAAATTATGCACATTGGATCAACTCACGAAGAAGTATACCGATAAGATAACACAAATTGGTGCTGATCTACAAGCCAGTGCACAAGGTCTAACAAACAATGAAGATGCAATAAAATTGCACCAAGACTAGCTCAAGAAAGCTAGAAAGCTGAGACAAGATATACAGATTGCAGAAACAAAGTTCAGAGATGAGCTGAATGAGCTTCAACCTCAACTTTTGCCAACTCTCACATTACTGCAACATGTGATAGAGGCAAGAACACTCATTGCCACCCTAGAAATGTCTATCCTAGACAAAATTTATGATATGCATGCCAGGATTGAGCTAGAGCACATGGCATTAGAAATCCTCAAAGAAAAATGGGAGAAAATGATTGAAGATATCAAGAACAGTCACTCCCACATTCTTGACACTTTGTAAGTTATACATTTTTGTCATGATTATCAAAAAAGGGGGAAATGATATGTACAATCAGTTAATAAAAGGGGGAAATGATATGTAGTCATTTGAAAGAGGAAAGAACAAAATGGGGAATGTATAGGGGTGGCTGCAAGAAGTTGAGTCCCACTTTTGGGCAAAAAGTGGAAGTGTTTTCCCTATTTTTAATATTGTCTGTCAATTGATGTCAAAATTTGAGGCACTTAGAGATTGAACCTCAAAAAAATCCACTAATAGAAAATGTAGCGATTAGAGTCTATTTTTCAAATATGTAATTTATTTGAATACCCACATGGTAGAAAATATATTTTAGTAGGCATGTTTAAAAACCTCTTTTTCAAAATGCATGTTTCAGGACCATACCCCACATGTGTATGACCACCCTATTTTGAAGTAAATAAATGAAATTTTTTAAATCCTTCTGGGGAAGGTACCTAACACATCAAAGATTGGTCAAAATATTTTTTCTTTTTTCAAAAATTGAATATATATGTATTTTTTATTAATTTTTAATTATCTATAAAGTACATTTTCAAAACCTCTCATGTACGACCACCATAATTTGATGAAAATTTCACTTTTGGGGAATTTTTTTTATTTTGAAGAAAATCATATATAGATTGGGCTCATATAATTTTTTTTTTCAAAAACCTAAAATCAAAAAAGTTATTAAAATTTTAGTGAACCTTACTATTTTAAGTTTAGGTACCACTTTTGATTAATAAATATTATAAAAATAGTAAAATTTATCATATCACTATAAAATTTATATTTTTGAAATCTAGATAGTAAGAGCTCTAATGGGTTTTCATTTCATCAAAAAATTCGATTAGGAAGACTATCAAAAAATTATGGCAAGATAGAAATCTGGTATTCAAATGCCTTGGCCATTAGTTTGGAGGTCCAAGCATAGGCTTGGTCCCACCAAACCTATCCCAAACTAAAAACCAATGCAAAGGGTGATTTGGTAAATTGAAATTTCAAAAAAAGGGCACATGTTTAAAATGTGTACCCGTTTCTTAAATATAATAAATCAACATGCAAAAATGAGTTTCTTAAAAAAATTAAAAATTAAAAATTAAAAACGAGAACCCGTTTTGAAAAAAAATGGGTACCCATTTTGAAAAACGGGCACCCATTTTTTAAATTTTGGATCAGGTGTTCGAGCCTAAGATGGGTGCCCATTTTTTTCAAAATGGGTGACCATTTCTAGCAGCAGTTTTCAAGCCCACAAGACTTTCGCCGAATCGGTACCCAACTTCTTGCACTTACCCATAGTATAAAGGAAAGTATACATGTACATATACTTACACTATACCGATGCATATAGTTAGGGGGATTTATATAATGATAAGGATATATACACAGTGTACATACTAAACACTTTAGTATTATGAACATATTAGTTTTTGATACTAATGTCAAAGGGGGAGATTGAAGACATTATATTTTTCCATTAGTATATGCAAGGAAAAACATGATAAACACCATCAATTTATACTACACCGACAGATAGGGCACAACACTACTCGACGCCAAGGTTACCGATATTTCCAAATATAAAGCATCCTAATGCAACACTATGCAGTGTTACCTGATGGCAGAAAGGAAAAAGGAACCCGACGAGTAACCAACAGTGCAACCCGATGAAATAGTCAAAGAGTGGAACTTGACAGATGAAGGGACCCCGATGATCAGTTGAAAGAAGGAACACTGACAGACTTTCAGTTCACACCAACGATCAAGAACCAACAGTTAGTTACATCCCACAAAAAGTGGATCTGACTTTCCATGTCAGATAAATCACTAAAGTTTTATATTTAACTTCTTGATTTGTTTTAAATCCATTACATGAGGGAAAATCAATGTAATTATTATTGTTTTTATCAGTTTAACTGATTTAAAACATGCAAACTAAAGGATCAAGGTCAAGTTGTATACCTTGGATCTAGAGTTAACATTGTAATGCATGATTCTAAATAGGTCAAATAACTTGTATAAATAGATTCTCAATCAATTGTGACCATGTTGTTTGATGATGATTGTAGCCACTGAGAGAATCTAAGGATCAGACAAGAGAATTCATGCAGAAGAATAGAAAAGGATGAAATCAGTTTTCAAGAACAGAACCAAGGCCACCGACGAGTAGGAAAAGGTATTAATCAATCACTATAGGTGATATTCATATATTGTAAGCTTTAATGGATCTGTAATAAGAAATTATAGATTGCATACAGTCAGGTCAAACATATTCTACACATTCTAAGAAGTGGCATACACTTAAGAAATCCTTTCAAGGAAGGTGGATTTAACAATCCTATTGTCAATCTCTTATGCGAGTGCACACTTAACAATGTTGCTAAAGCTCTTAATAGATTAGGTCCTAACAGGTCTCCACATTAATACTCCTAACAGGGTAGATCAACAGAAGTGATCAAATTGTAAGTCTTAATTGACTCCCTTCCATTTAGCCGATAGTGAAGTTTTGTGGGTGCTATCCCCACCGCAGTTTTTACTTCCTAACAAGATTTTTCTGTGATATCATATCTTGTGTTATGTGTCTATTAATTTCATGCATGTTTCTATGAATTTTGCATACAATTAAGTTAATGAATTAATACTACATGCATAAGAAAGAACATCAGATTTGGTCGGTAATACAATAAAGATTGATTACTAATGATGAAAGGTGAAAAGTGTTAAAAGTTTTAGAGGTACTGATTCACCCCTCCCCTCTCAGTACTACTGCCCATTAATCCCAACAGTCTCTTATATATGCATCATAACTCATTTAATTTCCATCCTTTAGATTTTTCCGCTTAATCTCCATCGTTGGTTTTGCCGCTTAAACCTTCCTTGGCAGTTGTGTTAAAAATGCATTTCAATCTTCTTTGTCCGATATTCCTTGAATTTTCATAGCCATTTGATCATCATAAAAAAACCTTATCATTTACCTCGGAATCATCAATTTTCTAGCTCATTATTTTAGTTGGCCTCAGTTTGATTAATTACTCGGTCAATACCATTATGTGTCGGTGAACCCTAGCTCAGTTATTACTGTGCTCAGTATACACTGTATTTACTCAGTGTTCACTGGTACTCAGTGTATACACAACTCTTCAATTATCTACCACATAAACTTTGTTTGTTCCAGATATTTAATCCACAATCGATGTTTTTTACCATAATGATACTCAAATAAGTTAACATCAATGACAATACATTAAGTGATTAATGTCTATCATCATATCTGTAACTTGGTGGACCATCAACAAAATGAATTCAAAGATACAATCAATTGTATTTCATAAAAAATATTAAAGATATAAATTTTATGGAGGATAGTTTGGAGCAATTGGTAAAATTAGACGAGGACAGAAGGAGGGCTATGAAAAACAATGAAAAGATCCAGAAACAGTATACAAATTTTCGTGATAAAATTGCTATGGAGAGGACATTCAAGAAAGAAGTATGGGTTCTCAAGCGGAATGCAAAGGACCATGATAAAGGGAAACATAGTAAATTTGATCCTCTATGGGATGGTCCATAGATATATAATAAGTAGAAAGGTCGATAAATATTATTACTATTTGGATAATAATTCAGAAGAGATTCAAGAGTTTCCTGTTCATGGCAAGTTCCTTAAACATTTTTTGAATTAATTAAAAATCTTTTCAAAATTGTACCATAGTTTCTTTCAAGTTTTGGTTTCATTGTTGTTTTGTGTTGTAAATCTACAAAGGGACTACTCATCTAGAGAAGTCATGGATTCTTGAAGGCATTCAAATGAAACACCTTCTCCTCAGAAAGAGTCATTGGTGGGACCATGAAAATTGTTTCATTTTCCTCAATTTTCCTCAAAAAGATTCTTTTAAAATCAAAAGGATGTAAATTTTTTGCTATTTCTCATAGTCACATGTGAATGCATTATGAAATAGTGACACACATGTTTATCTATCAAAAAAATTTGATGTATCTGAAATAGTGGTAAGCGTTATTTTGCTATTGAATAAAAGGCAAGTCTGTGATTTGGTGAAAAGATGGGGTTTTGTATTTTGAATATCCTAGGTAGTACAAAATGACGATGCATTAATTATATCAGTTAGACAAGGTGGTAGATAGTAAATAAAGTCATTTTGCATGAAGGCATTGTCATTTTGAATTAGGAGTTGTTAATGTGAACAACACTGGAAGGCAAAATTATGAAAAGATTTCAAGCAAGCTGGTTTACTTGTGCACGAAGGATTGCAAGACAAATGTTGAAGCTATAGATAATCAGCGAGTTGAATTTTCTCTTTGTCTCATTTTATTTTTTTAAATTGTATTCATGCCTAGGAAGAAGAAGGAAATGGTTGTAGGAGAAAAAATTATCCATCCTCCACAATACACCCTACTAAAGTTGTTTCCACAGTCTCAAGACGTTGGGTCCAAGAGTATGTTTGGTTATAGTAAGAGGCTCAGTGGTGAAGCTAATATACCTATGCATGGTAGGGAATTGTTTTGTTCTTTCTATTAAAAAATGTACGAGAATAGTATAGTTTGCAAACCCTAGCATTTGGACATAGCTAAGCTTATAGTCCCCAATGTATTTGTGGATGCTGAGCTAATTGATACTTTGGTGAAGAATTATAGATTTTAAACTAGAACTGTGAGAAAGGTTGATGGTACACCTCTATTATTTATAAATAAACAAATGATCCAAGAATGTTTTGGGATTAATATTCAAATGATTTCTAGAATTTACAAGGATGGTTTCCACATAGGATATGAACGCCTGATCAAAAGTCTCTGTTTAAGAGAAGTTTCCTTGTTTATGAATAGGGAGGACCAAAATAAAGTAGCCAAGGCATAGGGTAAAGATCCCTTTCCTAAAACTAACTTCATGTGGTTTTTTCAAAGAACTTATTGGGCTTCAGGACTAGTGTTGGGTGAAGAACACAAGAATAAAATTCCAGTGGATATGATGTACTTGTGCATGAGAACCCCGAATGCCCATTTGTGTCATGAATATGACATAGCTTCAAAATTGGAAAGAATTTTGAACAAGAAGTTTCTTGAATGGAAGAGTCGGGGTGTTTTCAAACACTATTCTTTTATATTCCACATGATCCTATTTTAAAAATAATTGTACTCTCTGAAATTGTTTGAAACTTACCACTATAGATAGTCATGGCAATAGATTTCATGTGCAATTGTGGTACAGAGTATGGGATAAGCATAGTAAATATGCTGATTATGCCATGTTTCATGATAGATTCATAGTATGGATTCTTAGAGCATTAAGAGAATAAGTAGTAAGGATACCTGCTTCTATAAGGGAAATTTTGAGACCCATGGAAACCAAGCCAGATGAAGGCTTCACCAACAATTTTTCTGATTGGATTTGCAAGAGTGATTTCACAATATTCAGAGTATATGGGTGTAGATAGACACCTCAAATTTCTAGTATGTGTACCAGAAAGAATTGCATTCTTGGAATTTATGTGGAAATTACCATGGTGTGAGAAGGAGCTCATTTCTCTAAGAGGGAAAGACACATTCTTTCCTAATATTATAAACTTTGGTGGTTTTATGATAGGTGTGGGCACTTTGGAGTAGGTGAAGGAATTATTAAAATTATATTATATCGAGAGTGAAAAGGCTAAAAATTATGATCCTGAGGCTCATATCAAGTCTTGGGTAAAAGAGTACACCCATTATTTTTATGTGGAAGAGGATGTGACAAGAAACTTAGAGGATCATTCACAAATTATGAAAAGACTAATTAAGGTGAAGACTATTGTGAGGTTGGAGAAAGATAGAGTGTTGAAGGGCTTGCCAAGATTCCATGATGAGAAAATAGATGGGATCCTTAGATGGGAGTTATGTATTAGGGATTTTGATCAGTTGAAAGGGAAAACTATTGCAACTGATGAACCAAAGCCTGGGCCCCCTCCTAGGAAAAGGATAAAGAAGTTAATTTTTAATGATTTCAATTTTGATTCACATCCTACAAATATCCCTAGGGGTAAAGAGCTACCTCTCGGTCCATATGATGTATCTGAAGGAATGGTAGACACTGAAGAATTTGCTTCCACTTTGAAATACATGAGGAAATAAGATGAGGTAGGTCCTTCATCTCCTATGTCTATATTAAGAGAAGAAGCTCATAGATACAATTCTCAATTGCAAGATGATGCTGAGGAAGACCCCATTGGCCTAGGAAATGAAAGAGAGGCCATTGCCTCTAGGTTCTCTGAAACTGATGACTTTTTGCAGACTCAAGAATTAAAATTTTTTGGATACAGATGAAAATGAAAGATTTTGAAGAGTAGAAATAGATTAGGGTTATGGGGGTGGAGGAATCATAACATCAGGAAATTATAGATCAAATTTTTAAAGAATTGAATTTGGATAGTATTGGTTGTATAGTTGAGGAAGCTAGGGAGATGTTGAATAAGAGTGATGTATTCCTAGTCCCTCGGTTAACCCTCATTTTTTTCCTTTTGGACCAAGTAAGAAAACAAAATGATTCTTCTTTGGTTGCTGAATTTGATATAGAAGAAACAATTATGGGCTCTGGACACAATTCAAAGAATCAGACCCTCACTACTTGGGCAAGTTTCAAGGGGCCCCATAAACCAAAAATGTTAAGTTTTTCTAGGGATTATGAGGGCACAACTATTGTTCAAACAGTTGGGAGTACTGTCCCACTTATGTCTGCAAATGAATTGATGTTTCAATCCATGTTCAATAATGATCAAGTTAAAAGGATGAAGGATGAATTAAATTTTTTTCTTTAACAGACAAGTAGAATTGAAAATGTTGATTAATTAATTATATATTAAGCATGTTGATAAAGAGAATGAAATGCAAAAATACAAAGCATCTAAACCTGGGAAAGCTCTTATTTTTTATAAGGATGATCAAAGATACTTATCATTTAAAAAACCACAAGAGATCAAAGAGGATGCAAAAAATGTGCTTAATGCCAAATTGAAACAAGAATTCTTTGCAGAATTATTTTTTACTCTTGATAAGGTATTATCATTCAGAATGAAAGGTATAATTTCAAAATTTGAAGATGTACATCATGACTATTATTTTGTGAATGTCATGCTAGATGGATTAAAGAAGAATAAGCCTTTACTCAAGAGCATAGAAAATAGTTGGAGTCCATCAACATTTGAAATCACCTGAATCTATGATGTTACTCAAAGAGATCCAGAAGCTCCTGTAGAGATTAAAGAAACAAAGAATACTATGGATGCCTTGTTTGATGAGTTGGATTATGTTGTATGAGAAGAGGAAAAAATAAAAGAAAAGTTAACAAATTTTGATACCATCAGGCATTGGACAATCCCTACATTTACAGAACCTAAAGGACGAGTCAAAGGTTTTGAAGAATGGAAACCAGAATATCAAATTATGCCTTCACGAATCATCAGTCATCTGAAGGAGGATCAAAGTTTCTTTGTGGATAAGTTCAATTTGTTTCTGGATAGGGTAATCACACTAGAGAATATGTTCTCTAAATTTTTAGTTGAATTCAGGGTTATTACTGGTAATAGGTGGTGAAAGTACCTTCTCACAATACCTAACATCTTGTATTATCAGTGGCCATCCTTTGTACAAATTTATGATTGAGCCAAATAATATATTGGGTAAGAAATGGGTAGCACCAAAAAATTTTATTGATTCCTCAAGAATGGAGTGATGTTATGTTTTGTCTTTTGTAGCTTTGGTGTTGTGTTTTTTTTTGTGTGTGTGTGTTTAATTTTGTTTATTTTAAGTTATTCAGAGATATTGAATTTGAAAAGGCATGAATGTAAACGGTTGGAAGCTTGTTTCTTCCCTTTTGGAGGGAACCACAACCGTGTAGTATAAATTAGAAAATGATTGAAAGTAGAAGGGATAGATGGTGTAATTAATTTTTTTGACATTAATAAAAAATACCATGTTTTCTTGTCCAATGCATGACTAAATTTTTCTGGATTCATTTCTTTGTCATAATCAATTCGTGAATTGGTTGTTATCTTCATAAATTGTGTGGTTATTTGATGTTCTGTAGTATCAATTGGATAAGGGACTAGCCTATTAATGTTGAAGGAAGCAAGAGAGATATTTGACTTCTTAAAACAAGTTTATTTTATTTCTAGTGTGGGAAGATAATAGTAAAATAATATTGGTGAAACATGAAAGGTCTCTTCTCTTGTAATTTGAAATTTTCTACCCTAAGTTCATGAGTTTGGAGGGGAATTATTCATATCTGCTATGAAAAGCTAAAATTTGAGAGATTTTTGAGAGTGGGTACAGCCATCTAGGTCTTATACAACCTAACAAAGTAGGAGATTACAATTAACTTATGGTTGAATCTGATCAATTAGTCATATCAATTTGGAGGGTATTGATAATATAGCCTGGCAAGATTTTTTCCCTTCCAACCTATTTATTTGTGACCCAAACAAACCAATAAATATATCTTCATGGAAATAGGCATATCAAGGAAAAATAAATTCTCACCTAAATGCTTGAGGGTATGAAATGGGTAATAACTTAAAGATTTGGTAATTATCACTTAGAATTATTGTTAGAAATCAATCTTTTCTTAGTGAACTATGTAATTAAAGGATAAAACAAGGTATCCTAAATTATATTTGTCCTCTAGTCCATGTGGGAGGACATGTCACATTTTTGTAATTCCTTTAATAAGGAAATTAGATATTCCTCCTTTTGAGGATTCCTACACATGACACACACTTAATGTGAATGTGGCACTCATAGGATATGGGAGTTACATGCAAACTCCTTCACTCATCTCTACTTAAGAGATGCTTCTCACACACTTCTGAAGGTTGGTTCTCACAATGTTGGTTCTCATGGGAATTGTTCTCTCTTCTTCTCTCATTCCTATTCTTTCTCTCAAAATATTGTAATGAGTTTATTTCTCTCTTTCTCTCTTCTTCTTTAGGCTTTGTTCCTTATTGATATTATTCACAGGGGTTTTTCCCTGCTTCAAAATCCTTGAGTTCTTGTGTTGGTCTTGGAGCATTTTGGTGAACTTGTGTTTGATCTATTGAAGGAAAATCTCTCCCTTTCTTTGTATTTGGTAAAAATCTTCCTTTTGCACTCTCTCTTGGATTCTTTCCTTATCTCTTTCCATTTTCTTATATGTTTCTAACAGTTATAGTATCTATTTTTCTATGCAAAACATTATTAAATATACAACATTAATCTTATTATCAACTCGATTTTGGGCATCTCATTTCT
This sequence comes from Thuja plicata, assembly GCA_018584345.1. Classification (NCBI taxonomy): domain Eukaryota; kingdom Viridiplantae; phylum Streptophyta; class Pinopsida; order Cupressales; family Cupressaceae; genus Thuja; species Thuja plicata. Next base: position 902,105 of record MU227846.1, read on the forward strand.
TCAAATACATAGTTTACAAGTCCTTCAACTTTGAAAACATGAGAATGATTTTTTTTAATATCCTATCAATAAACTTCTCAACCTTAAAAATATATTACTTCACTTGTCTTCATATGCATGTAGTTGAATTCCAAAAAACATAGCCCAAGGAATAAGAGCTATGAATGAAACAAGTCTTGAACATGATAAAATATTAGTTGAAGTATCATATGCCATATTATATGTGTGATGAATAACTAAACTGTCATCCATAATTAGTAATGAATTTTATTATAACCTATTAAAATATGTCAAACTCTTTGGTTTTCCACTTTTAACTTAACCATTAGTATGATAATCAAATAAATAAACCTTTTTAATCAAGTATCTATGTATCACCATGATACACAACAAAACTATTCATCATATATATATATATATATATAATTTTAAGTAAATCAAAATGCATTATTACGTTTTTTTTTTCTTTTATCACTAGGTGACTTTATTTTATATTGGATGTGGACCAAAATAGTTTGAGGGTAATCTAGAGAACTAGGGCAATGATCCTGAGTAATTTAGGGGTGATGGAACTTGTATAGATGAAAAAAACCAAAAAAAACCCAATTTTTTGGTACTTATTATGTTCTGGTAATTTGCATTATTAGAGGTCTTTAGAGTAGAACTTGGACACAAAACTATCATTAGACCCTGCCACTAATGCATGTACATTTTTCATTCTAGTGCTTGATAATCTATTTTCCACCTTATATGTGCTCTCAATATCTGTTTCTATTTCTACATATTGAGAGTTGTTGTTGTTTTCATTTTAAGTAATAAACCAAAGATAAAGATTAAAACACATCTCATAGGTATTGTTATATTTGGCATAATGAGTACAACATAATTGTTACTTTCCTTTTTTGTTTCACCATAGTTGTGGCATGTTTTTGTCCCTTCCACTTTCTTTTTCCATTGCTTATATTATAACCTTGCCATTGTCTTATATCATGCAATTTTCATGATAAGATTTATTATTTTTATTGTTCATTTTCAAAAAGGTGTACTTGAACAAATATATCATCTTTATTAATTGATATTAGACTCACCTCTCCATACCCTCCTTGGAATAAGAAGTATTGTTTCTTTCAAATCTACCATTTTCACTTTTTCATGTTTAGATTTCACATGATCTTCTCATCTCTCATTTATTACCAATTATAAAATTGTAGTTGCATATTTCTTCATTAGTTTTTTGGAAATATGTTCCTTCCAATTCTATCTTGATTTTTCTTACAACATCTTCATATATGTCCTCTCCATTACTACCATTATAACTAATCTTTCCTTCAATATCTTTATCTGCAATTCTTTAGGAATTGCTTCTATTTAAAATGTCACATTTATGCAAGTTCTACAAGCCTTCCCCTCTTCTCTTCTTCTTTATTCCAAATGAACTATATTAGTCCATAAGTCTTTAGTTTTATCTTCTAATTAGATTGTTGTGGTCTTAGAACATCAACTAGTTTCTTATAAAGCAACCATCCCTCTTAGGTTTTCTTCTATCACTAGTGTTCCAGACTTGGAAATTATAACCATCCAATTATTTTCCTACTTGTTATGATTGTTGAAATTTGGTCACTATAGATTAAAACCAAAGAAGTCACTAGGTTATCTTAGAACTGTATGCAAAATAGATGTGCAACTACTGTAAATGAGATATTAATAAATCTAACTAATAAATCAATCTAAATGCAAACATAATGAAGATTACAAGTTTAAATGAAGCAAAACAATAAAGTTACCTTCACCTACCCAATGTAGCTTGTCTCCATTGCCCTCCTAGCTTTGGTTTCTTGAATGTATGTTGAGCTCTCAGATTTCCAAATGAAGCTCTTTTGTCCAAGATTCTATCAAAGTGTGGAGATTATATGAATGAATGCAAAATGGTCTAAAAACCTTGATTATGCAAATGGATGATGGAATGCTTGTGAAATTTCTTGATTGCTTTAAATGGATGCTTGAATGCTTGTGAAAATGGTTGATTGCTTGAATGCTTGGATGCTTGGATGCTTGAATACTTGAATGCTTGATCACCTATTGCTTGAATTCTCACTACTACTAGATCACAAAGGGGGAATGAGGCTCTTTTTATATGATTTTGGAGGACCTAAGCCTAGGTGGAATAATCCTAGGGTGGAGAATGAAAGGTGGAAGATACTAGGGTTGCTATTGACTTGGTTGAAGGGGTTGAGAGAAAAGGGGATATAGTTGGAATGTGAGAGAAAGAATAGGGAGGATGTTCCTCCTACATTGACATAAGGGAGAAGAAGATGGAAGGGAAAGA
>MU227846.1:904511-919558 GCA_018584345.1 Thuja plicata
CTTATAAGGCCACATAGCCCTTAAGAATAGGACATGTATGGGTGAGGATAATGATTAATTATTAATTAATAATAATTAATTATTTTAGCCAAGGTGATGTGTAAGGTGACTAGGTTTATGAGGTGGATTAGAGGAATTAGTCATATTTAGTGACTGTGTATTTAATTAAATCACTTTTAATAGAACTAATTATGAAGACCTAGGATAAGAAGAATAGACTATAGTGAATTTATTTAATAAATATAATAATTTATTAAATAAATAGAAGAAATAAACATTAATTAAATAATAAATATTTAATCAATTCATCAAGTCAACATTAATTAAATAATAAATATTTAATTAATTGATTAATCAACGAAGCCATTTTTTAGTGTATACATTTTGCCCCTCTTTGAAATAGTGTGCTTGTCACATTGTTTCAAAGAAAAAATCAAGCTTTCTGCCCCAGACTATGTTTGCCCCCTCGAGAGATTGATTGAAAAATTTGTATTTTGATTTTTTTGATATGTTTATTTATTTATTTTTTTTCATTTTTGAAGGGTTCAATCAATCTCACAAAAAGAATAAAAATAAATTGGGAGTGAAAAATGAGGTGAGATGGAATGATATTGATAGGTAGGGTCCATAGGGTAAGCAAAACGGGTCCACAAGCTATATAAAGGGGCAAAAGGGTCCACAATAATCTCATTGTGTACACTTGTCATTTAGAGATTAGAGGCTTTGGAGAGTGAAGAGTAGAGTTGAGAAGATGCCGTTCCCTCTTCCTGATCACCATTTTTAGCGAGTCAGACGCTTCCAGAGACCGCCAGATTCTGGAGAGCCGGTGAGTGTTCGATCCTGCTCTGTTAATTTTATTTAATCATGCTTTCTAGATAGATTTTTAGTATGATGTTAGGATAGATTGAATCATAGGTAGGTTAGAAAAACTTTTGTTTTTGCCCTGGAAAATGGATGCGCAATTGCGGCGCATCAATGCGTGGCTTTAATAGATAAATGCGAAACACTGCGCATACATTTAGGGGTTCTGCACATCTATCAGAGAGGCCCTCTGATCCCATGCATTTGTGCTGAAAATTGGTGCATATGTTAAAGCTACTCATTAGTTAGGTTAAGGTGCACAAATAATCCACTGTACTGCGCATTTATGCAAAGATGCGCAAACATTAGAAAATGTTGCACATTCATAGCAAGGTAGGGTGTAACCCAATAAAAAATTCAAATTAGGTCAAACTTCCATAGCGATAGGTCAATAAGATCTCATTCTTGTTGGATAGTAATTGTCGTTGATGTCAAGATAGGCAACATTGTAGCATGGTCGCTAGTAAACCATCTTGTTTGATAGATAATTGATAGAATTATTGTCTGATACATGTGATAAACATGTGTTGGAGTGATATACAAATAGGATAGATAGATAGATCTGTTTGATTGATAGCTGATAGTTTGATTTGATTTGATATTGATAGGAGGATATTAGTAATGTATTGATGTCATGAGAGAGATATCCCGTGACTAAGAGTTTGAGGGCTGCGTTGTCAGAGACTGATAGAGTCCTGATTAGAGCGACCGACCTATATCATGTGTTTTATACGCTTGAGATTTGGGCAAATTTAGGTATGCTGACGGCCCTAGCAGAGAGATGGCACTCAGAGATGAGTACCTTTCATCTACCTACAGACGAGATGACTATGATTTTGGAGGATGTATATCACATCCTTCGACTACCTATCAGTGGCGAGTTAGTTCATTATGATCGGCATGGTGGATTGGCTCAGTGTAGAGAGGTTTTTGGTGATGATGATAGAGAGGATGCAAAGATCAGTTGGGAGGACATGGTGGTGATATACGAGCCACTACCTGTCATATTAGCCAGCACGATTGGAGGATATGTGTGCCCAGATCAGAGATCTCATGGATTTGCAATTAGATGGGGCAGGCCACTTTAGAGGATGATGGATGAGGGGACCCATTTTTCTTGGGGAGTGTGCCTTCTAGCACACTTATATCATGATCTTCACCAGGTGGTGTACCATGGCAGTGCATCATTATCCGCAGGGGTTACACTTCTCCATGTGTGGGCATGGGAGCATATGGCCATCAAACGGTTGACAAAACTTAGATTTTGAGGGGCTAGACAACCCTATATATTTCTTTATGCATTTGTTCAGTCTTAGCGTAAGCTGGGACAGTTAGAGTTTTATAGGTACACCTTTGATATAATAGATTCAGTGATCTGGAGACCCTACCTAGGGTGTCTATTATGAGCGTCATCTCAGATATTTCTTCGAGACACGATGGCTGATAGGGAGGACTCCCTTCATCATAGAGAGACAAATGTGCAGCAAGGTACTTCGATAGTTTGGCCATATACAGGGGATGCCCCATGGGACCACAGAGTTTGCATGGACTTTCTAGGATAGACAAGACTGGGGGCTGATGATACCATTCAAGACAGTGAGATAGGAGTTTTTGGACATGCCATTTCAGGCATGGTTGATGAGACAGGGGGTCATAGACCCAGGGATGACGGCCTAGTTTGAGAGATATATGAGGGATCACCCTTTCCCTAGACTAACATATCCAGCTGAGAGGCCTCCACAAAGAGAGCCAGGAGATAGAGGCCGACGATAAGGACGAGGCCTTGGTGGAGGCAAAGGGGATGATGATGACAGAGGAGATGATGGCGGTGATGCTCCGCAGAGAGGGAGAGGTAGAGGGGGTCCGAGGATGAGAGGTGGAGGTATACGTCCATAGGGATTGATGCCTCCACCTGATAGATAGAGATGTCCATGTTTGACTGCACAGAGGGATCCCCTTATACAGGCATAGGCATGTATATAGGAGGTAGCACAGGCACCAGATCAGCCTATGCATGATGTTGGTGATGATGTACAGATGCTTGATGCACATGATGTATAGGTACAAGCCAATGAGGTACATGTACAGGCTGATAATGTACAGGATATTGGGGGTCATGACCCCTACTTACACAGAGTAGCAGCAGAGGAGGAGGAGATTGATGTAGATGTAGTGCTAGCTAGACTAGCAATGCTATAGTTGCAGGTTGACTGTGTCCCCAGACTAGAGAGATGGGTGGAGATGTTGGGGGGGAGGTTGCAGACGCTAGACATGAGAGAGATACCACCATAGAGCTACTTGGGGAGGGAGAGACTCTGTTAGATGAGCTAGAGTTGACAGAGGCATTGGGTCCACATTTAGATAGCTTACAACTCATGATGAGGGCTGGTAGAGAGATCACCTACTAGAGAGAGGCCTACAGACAGGTGGTTCCTCAGGATCAGTGGATTGGTAGCTTCAGAGAGAGATCATATGGGGTTAGGACCGCAGCTCCATAGAGGCATGGGTCAGTTAGTGCTGGTACATCATCACAGCCACCTAGACCACCACTAGGTTTAGGAGATCCATTAGGATTAGGATCTTTGATTGTAGCACATAGACAGCAATAGACAGAGTCTGGAGGTAGTGGGTCTTAGCTTTTTGGATATACATTTTATACTTATGTTATGGCTCCATTGTATCATATTTATTATATCTTTATTGTAGACTTGATGGACACTTTTGGACACATGGTTATATTATGATATATCATTGGACATTTTGGATATATTTTTTTTGATGGACTCTTAATGATGGACTTTCTATATGATATGATTCTATGATGCTTACTTTCTATAATGCATTGCTTATGATGATTTACATATATGTGGATACTAACATATGCAGGATATGATGAATGATTTTTGATTATGCTCTGTACTGTACGACTTAGTAATGATCATGTTTTATTTCTATGTGGATGCACAAAATTATCATGATTATGTTCATAATGATTAATGTCAAATGGATGCATTGTGACTAATATAAATGGATAATGAATAATGATAATGACCTTAATGAAAGATAAAATGATAATAAATAAATGATATGTTATAAAATAATGATATAAAATGGAATGTATAATAATGAACTTAAAGCTAAAGATGGACTATGACTATGATAGATGCTATTATGTTTTTGTTTATCCAAAATGTCCTCAATTTTAAACAACCATGCAGTTGACACAAGAAGGATAGACAAAGGGAACAAGGTGAACTAAACATGATACCCTACAAAATCTTATAAAAGGAGCACTTCAATGATCTATTTTAAAATGCAATGGAAAATGATATGCATAAATGAGTATCTCCACAACTTCAGTAACCATCTTAAAACTTCATAAATTTTGGAATTTGATTTTCATCATTGAGCTCGTTATGTTGCAAGAAAATACAAGCATCATGGTATAATTAAAATAGGATGACCTGAGCACTTCTTTCATGGAGTTTAATATAGAAAACTTGACAAGCATCTAGGTATAATTGAACCGAGATGACCTATTTTTGTTTGCATAACAGACAAGGAATATCCCCCTCCTTCATCGGGGAACAAATAGTTGGAGTTGAGGTATGTGTGGCACATAATCGTTAATAGAATTTGTGTACCAACATAATTGATAATGTTGATCATGCTTATGGAACAGATGAAGGCTCTTATGCACAGACACCCCAAATATTTGTTCCTTTGACTTTGTTGGAAAATACCCCACAAACAACAATCAAAGAAAATATCATGTTCCATCATGACTATCCTAATCAATGACATATTTAGAGTTGTTAAGCTCATGTAAAAGATATCCTAGAATAGCATAGGAAACATGATAACAAATGACATTCCGATATAAATGCATAACCTTATAAAAAATCATCCTAACATGCTTGTCATGAATATACATTTCTTTGCCAAAAGATAGTGTTGAGTTTGTTTGATTAGTTTGGTTGATAATGATGTTGTTGCAAATGTATAGATAAACAGTCATAGTTTGAAAGATATGTCATAGGTTATGGATCATGATTAGAATAGCATCGTATAAGAACCGTTGATTTTGTTTTCTTGTCTGGTAAAAAATACTCCATTCTGTCCTCTTAGAGTCGTGAATACCACAGATCCACTTCCCAAAAGCTAGGTCGAGGACATGCCCCCAGCTAGGTGATGGAATGATTTATTATGGGTGAAGAAAGGCACACTGGACTAGGGTGAAGACCAAGATAGTAGACCAAGCTATGATGGGGTTTTATTGGGGATTTATACAAATGGGTAGGAATCATGGATTGGCCATTTTATTATGATATGTACAAGGCAAATGGTGACTGTGAGAGCCACGCCATTATGGTTATATACAGATGGGACAAGATGCTAGAAGAATCCTAATAGGAGGAGCTAGCTTATCTCAAATGGTGTCTGTTTCCAGGTTTTCACCACATGCTCTTATTGCAATTTTCTCTTATTTTTTTTTCTTTTTCTTCTTTTTTTTTTTTTTAATATTTTTTTTTAATTTTTTAATTTTTTTGATTTTCTTCTTTTTTTTAAATTTTATTTTATCCCCTGCACTGGGATTTGATGCATAAAAATTCTTTAGGTGCATGCTGTTAAGAGGCTCATCCAAGGGATCACCCTCAGACATTGACAACTGATAGGCTCTAGAACCATAAGCTGCTGTAATCACAAAAGGGCGCAACCAATTGGGCTCAAACTTGCCCTTCTTCTCATGATGCTGCTGATTTTTGGGATTCTCTTGAAGGAATAGATCACCCACTTGAAAGTCTTTGGGTTTCACTTTACTATTATATTGATGAGACATCCTTTGCTGAAAGACTTTTAAGTGATCAAAGGCTCGTTGACGACGCTCATCTAGAAATTCTAATTTAGTTAGCCGTGCAACTCTATACTCTTCATCTAGAATCAAATCTTTCAGGGACACTCGATGAGAAGGTAACTCGACCTCAAGGGGGAAGACAGCTTCAGATCCATAAACAAGGGAATATGGTGTAGCACCAGTTGGAGTATGGATGGAAGTATGATAGGCCCAGAGGGTAGGGTTCAACTAGACATGCCAGTCATGACAAGCATCATTAACAGTCTTTTGAAGGATTTTGACAATAGTTTTATTAGACGCCTCAGCTTGGCCATTACCCTGAGGATAATAGATAGTGGAATAATGGTGGGTGATATGGAATTTGGTGCATAACTCATCAATATCTTGATTTTGAAACCATTTCCCATGATCTGTAATGAGGTGCATAGGAATTCCATATCGGCAAATGATATAGTTAAGGATAAACATAGCAACTTGTTTTCCTGTGGTAGTGATCAAGGGAACAACTTCGATCCATTTGGTAAAATACTCAATGGCGGTTATAATATACTTATGGCCATTGGAAGATGGAGGGTGAATTGCACCCACAAGGTCGAGTCACCACTAACTGAATGGCAATGTAGTTGTAACAGGATGTAGTTGTTGTGCTGGTGCATGAATAAGATTCCCATGAATTTGACATTTCTTGCATTTCTGAGAAAAGTGAAAAGAATCTTCTTCCATAGTAGGCCAATAGTAACCCATACGCATGAGATTCTTAGCCAAGGAAGGACCACTTGAATGTGTTCCACATATACCCTCATGTACATCTTGTAAGGCAGTTTGGGCTTCAGCATGTTCAAGACATCGTAAGAGAGTACCGTCAAGACCTCGCCGATACAGGGTGTCGGATATTAGGAGATAGTGGGAGGTTTGGTGAAGAAAGGTTTGCTTTTGATTTCTAGATAGGTCAGGAGGAAGGATATTGTCTTTCAGATAGGAATATATTCTTCCAAAGGTAGGGGAATCTTGTCCGATAATATGTTATATGATATGTGTATCAAAATCATCGTATGTAGGATAAATCAAGGATTCCACTAAGAACTCAAAATAGGCTTTTGTATCCTCTGCATTAAACAAAGAAGCAATTGTCTCCATAGCATCTACAACTTTATTTTCCTGCCTTGGAATTTTCTCAAAGGTGATGACTAAAAAATATTTCTTAAAGTCATCTACCATGTGTTTATATGGTAACAACTTGTCATCCTTAGTTTGATATTCATCATTAACCTAATTGATTATTAGCTGGGAGTCTCCATAGACATTCAATTTAGTCACATTCCATTGTAGAGCCATTTTCAACCTGATCATCAGTGCTTCATACTCAGCAACATTATTTGTACAAGGAAAAAGCAACTTGTAGGACTTTGGTATGGTATATCCTTGTGGTGTAACAAATAAGACGCCAGCTCCTGAACCATGCTGAGTATAGGATCCATCAAAATATAGCCTTCAGGTTTGTGTAGATAATGTTAGGATGTGTGCATCTGGAAACTCTATTTATATAGGATAATCATCTGTTAATGGTGCCTTTGCCAATTGATCAGCAATTAATTTCCCTTTAATAGCCTTCCTTTTCACATATTTGATATCAAATTCACTAAGCAACATGACCCATTTAGCCAACCTTCCTATTAATGCAGTGTTTCTCAAAAGATACTTCAAAGGATCAATCTTTGCAATGAGCCTGATAGAGTGAGACAACATGTAATGTCACCATTTTTATGAAGCAAAGACCACTGCTAGACATGCACGCTCAATTGGTGAATAATTGAGTTCATATCCAACAAGGGTGTGACTGATATAATAGATAGCCTTCTCTTTTCCCTCTTGATCTTGTTGGGCCAACAGGGCACCAAGTGAAACTTCTATAGCTAAAATATAAAGCAAGAGTGGCTTTCCCAGAATTAGTGACATAAGAGTGGGAGCAGTGGATAAGTATTGCTTGATCTTAGTAAAAGCTGCTTCACACTTATCATCCCATTTGAATAAGATGTTTTTATGTAACAGATGCTAAAAAGGATGACTTCTGTCGGTTAATTGTGAGACAAATATTTTGATTGACTGAAGGCGCCCTTGTAGAGATCTCAATTGACTGATATTTGTTGGTGAATCCATTTCCATGATTGCCTTGACCTTTTCTGGATCCACCTCTATTCCTTTAGCTGAAACAATGTATCCTAACAGCTTGACCGATGTAACCCTGAATGCACACTTCTTGGGATTTAATTTTATTTGATACTTTTCCATTCAGGTGAATATCCTATCCAACACTCTTACATGACTTTCTCTATCCTTGGATTTGGCTAAGATATCATCAATGTAATCTTCCATCATAGTATGCATCATGTCATGAAAGGTTGTGGTCATAGCTCTTTGATAGGTAGCACCAGCATTTTTAAGCCCAAAAGGCATCACATTCCAGCAGTGTGTCCCCCAAGGACATGTGAAAGGAGTCTTTTCCTGATCTTCTGGTGTAATCTTAATCTGGTTATAACTGGAAAACCCATCCATTAAGGATAACATCTCATGCTCGGTTTTTAAATCAACTATAATATCAATATTTGGTAGAGGAAAATCATCTTTAGGACAAGCTTTGGTAAGATCCTAAAAATCTATGCAAATCCTGATGGACTTATCTGGCTTGGATATTGGTACAATATTGGAGATCCAATCAGCATAATCAATAGCTCAGATGAAACCCACATCCAACAATTTTTTTAATTCTGCTTTGACCATGAGTGCAATGTGAGGATGCATCTTCTTGAGCTTCTGCTTTATAGCCCTGACCCTAGGTGTAATAGATAAATGATGCATTGTGGATCCAACCCAGGCATATCAGCATAAGACCAAGCAAAATTGATCTGTCTCTTTTTGAAAAACTATGGAAAGGAATCTTTTTCTATCTCTGTTAAGGATGCAACTATCTTCAGAATGCGTGGTGACTCCTCTGTACCAATGTTAAGAGGCAATGTTGGCTCAATAAGTATAGTAGACTGTTCTTGATACATATAGTTGGGGAGAGTGTCAATCCTTCCATCGTCAGGCACCTTAGAGAGGTTTTCACCCTTAGATACGTCTTTTCTTTTTCCTTTTTTAGGAGCTAACACTGCCACAGAGTGGTTTTCACCGTTAGATCATTTTATTATTTTCATATTTTTACGACTGAAAGGATTGGCACCCTCTCTGAAGTAGGCCATCTCATTGAGTTCTATAGGGAATCCTAATTTATGATCTCCTGATGGTAGATGATCTCTGATTCTAAGATAGTCAATAATAGCATCATTATTATGGAAAATATCAAGTTTGGGGTAATTTGGGGAATCCCAAGCGATAAGTTCAGGGTGGATAAGGGGTATTGGATCATTTGGTTTGGTCTCAAAGGATGAAATGGTATTGATAGAAAAGTTTTGAAAGTTTATGATTGTATCAGCAAGGTCTATTTCCATACTCTCATCCGAATTGTCTATCTCAAGATAACTCTCACTTTCCTCACAATCACCAAGAGTAGTATCAGGTGGATCTAATCCTAGTGGTTCTGTCCTTGGACTCGTCTTCTCATGGAAATTATCACCATCAGCATGGACATCATCAACTTCCATATCTTCAGTATAATCAAAGAATGAATCCCATTCATAAGTATGAGAATCATCATCATCATCATTATTATTTCTAAGTCGATTAATGATGCCTTGCGCTATGTTTTTTGTTTTGCTGGATCTACATACATACCATTTTGCCGGAATGCAGGAGGTTTGTAAAAGGGTTCAACCTTCTCTTTTCCTTTAGGTTCCTTTGGTCCCTCTCCCTTGTATCCTAATCCAGTGGTGTCTCTTTGATAATTCAGATTTTTTAGAATTGGTTTTATGACACCTTCTCTTTGCAACCCTACAAGTCCACTTCCTTGATATCCCATATTTTGTAACAAAGTGTATCCTATTCCATATATATCTGGTGATATAGGTTCATGTTTTTCATTCTCTGGATCCTTATGATGATGTAACAAATAATTAGCATTTCACTCAGCAGCCTCTTTTGATATGGTACCCCCACTCACAAATGTGCCATAAGCAAGTGTAGAAGGGCCTTCAGATTGTTGTTTAGTGATCAAGGATTTTCCATATGATTTAGGAGATAAGGGTAACTCTGTGATACACAAAGTTTGGCCCAAAGTGTACTCTCCCATACTTTGTTCTTTACATCTACCTTGATTTCATGGGATTTGGAAGTTGATGCTTCGTTACTGAGATCCATGGGTATTGGTGGAGAAGATGCAATCTGATTGTAAGGCACTAAAGATTCAGTTGTTGGCTTTATGGTATTGCAATATTGAAAAGGATTCAGATCTCCTTTAATGGTCACCTCTTGACCATTATACAAAAACTTCAAGCATTGATGATACGTTGATGGCACAACTTGCATGAAATGAATCCATGGTCGCCCTAAGAGAATGTTATACGCCAAATCCATATCCAAGACTTGACAAAGCACATCTTTTACCACAAGACCAACTTTGATAGGAAGTACAACTGATCCCTTGGATGACCTTTCCTCCTCATCGTAAGCTTTGATGGTGATTTTCTTTGTTGGATCGATAGTATTTTCAGAAAATCCCAAGTCACGAACTAGCTTTAGAGTGCCTATATTCAAACCGGCTCCTCCATTTATTAGTACTCTTTTAATCTTATGGTTTTGTACAATGCCTTCTATATGGAGTGGAGCGTTGTGTGGTTGGTTGATGGCTAGATCATCATCTTAAGTGAAGGACAGATAATAGGGGGTTGTCAAATGCCCCACCATAGCTTGGAATTGATCTTGATCTAGATTGGTTGGGACATTAGTTTCGATCAGAGATTTCTCAAGGATTTCCTTATGGGAAGGTGACAGACGTAAAAGCTCTAATATGGATATTTGGGCCGGTGTTTTCTTTAGTTGCTCCAAAAGACTGTATTGGTTGGAAACATTGGACGTAGACTTTGGAATGTAGACAGCCTTGGTTTGGGTGGTGTTAGGCTTAAATGGAACTCCTTGAAGAGTAACTTTGGACTGAGCTCGAGTTGTGACATTGACCGGCTGACTCTTTTCTTTGATGGAAATCACATTGACATAGGATTGACACTCAGAAATGTGATTTATGTAGCTGAAGGAGCTGGAATTGTAGTTTGCATGGTTATCACCTTTAGCATCAGATGAGTTCCCTTTCTCATGTTTGGGAAGTGGATCTTTGAAGGAAGTATGTGACTCGTTAGAGGTGTGTCCATCAACACTGATTTCTTCGTTGTCAATCAAATCTTGGATAGCATGCTTAAGTCTTTGATAGTTATTGGTTTTATGACCTTTGCCTTGATGAAATTCATAGTAATCACTGTCATTCCACCAAGAGGGTTTTAACCAAGGTTTGAAATCTCTAGTCTCAGGAAGCGCAATGAGTTTCTTCGTGATTAACTTCCTTAGTGCTGATTCCAGATATCCCCCCAAAGGAGTAAAATTTCTCCTACGTGATAGGAAGGGTAATTTTGAGGTACTGTTATTGGTATTCTGGGTAGCACCTATATTGCTTTGAGTAGGTGGTGCGGGATTGGTTTTGCTCGCAAGATTTAAGATGGGTTGTGCAGATTTAACGTGACAATTATCAACAATCCCATCACTGACCATGTTCTTGTTCTTGTTCCAATATTTGGTTTTATCGTTATTGTTGTTGGAATTTGAACTTGATCTGGCATTGTCTTTGGAGTAGAGCTTAATTTCTCCCTTTCAAACCATAGCCTCTTCAAATTTTACACCATTTTCAATGAGCTTGTTGAAATTTGGAGGGCATTGTAATTGTAACCTATAGCTCATCTCCTGTGTTAGGTTATGCACAAAGATATCCATTTTTTCTTGTTCTAGAAAAGAGCGTGGATACTTGGAAAATAGATGACGCCATTTTTGCATAAAGGTGAGGAAAGGTTCTCCATTCTTTTGATGTGTGTTGCAAAGATCCAGCATTGTGACTTCATGTTTGATGTTATAGGAATAGTGAGTCACAAATTTGTTGATAAGTTCATTGAAAGATTGTATATCCGGGGCTAGCTTGGAGAACCATTCAATGGCTTTTCCTCCTAAACTACATGGGAATAGTCACATAAGATAAGTATCATTGTGCGCGACTTTAATACATGCAGCACAAAACTCACGAATGTGGTCTTGTGGATCAGAATTCCCTTTATACTTATCAAATTTTGGTACCTCAAAATGAGGAGAGAATGAAATCATAGTCAAATTCTTGTCAAAAGGATAGGGACATATATCCTCCAAAGAGTATTTCTTGGTGGATGTTCCCATTTTCATATCACGCATTTGTTGTTGTAGCAAGTGGAGTTGTTGCATGACAGGATCTGAAGATGAAGAAGGATTTTGGGTATCGTTTAAAGAACTATGTTGTTTTTTCTCCTTCTTTCCATGAGTATAGGTCTCTTGAGAGCCACTAGGATTTTCTTGGAAACCACGAGGTTGTTCTTGATCATTTGTGGGTGGTGGTTCTACAAGATATGTGACATCAAAACCACTAGGTAATTTTGCTCCTTGTTGAGCAAGCATGAGTAAGTACATCTCCTTGTCCATTTCTTGGATTCTTTCAATGAAACTATAAAACTTGGCATCTTGCATAGTGTCTCTGATTTCTTGATCAGTGGGTTCATGTTCTGATGAAAAGATTGGGGTTGGTTTGCACCAAGGGTTCTCTTCATTGAGTTTAGCTCCTTCCATTGTATCTATGGATTCTAGATCAATGGGTTGTTTAACTTTCTGTGATCGAGTTTGAACCATAAACAGTGAAAGATGAAAAATAGAGGAAGATGTGAAGATATAAAAGATAGGATGAAATAGATGCAAAAGTGCTTGAGGTAGATAAGGTAAATGGATAATCTAAGTTGATAGGAGATGTAGAGCTCACTATGATATGACAAAGAAAAACCCAAAGAGGGAGTGACCTAAACAAGTTTTGATAAAGGATGATAGATCCTGATATGATGAAAACTCACGAAGGTCACAATCTGAAAATCAAGGTAGTATCTCAAAACTTGGATGTAGATTTGGAAGATTTAGGAATGTTTTTAGAAAATATATTGGATGAAAGCAAGAAGATGAAAAATGGTCAAACTGAAGATAAAAAATTCTGTAAGGTCGAATGTTTTTCCAGAATCACACTAAAGACAGAAATGGGTATCCAAAAAGGTAAGTTAGAAATATTGAGAACCTGTGCAAGTACGTGCTGTGATGAATGCATAGGAATAAATGCCTAGACAGTTTGAACAAATGCGTAGGATTAATGCACAAATGCGCAGGATATGTTTTTCTTAGTTTTTTGACAGTTTTGGCTCAAAGATTTTGGAATTTTCTCTTTTTTTGGTTTTTGTTGTTTTGTGTCAGATGTTTTTGGAAGATTTAAAATGCATACACACACACACAAGACATAAATGATCTAATCTAAATCAGTATGAATGCACAGATATGCTTACAAATCTTAAGGCTGGCAAGGACAATATCTACTGAATCCCCACTTGGATAATAAAATCTAGCCACGCAATTCAAAGCAAACAACCTAGGAACTTGGAGGCACAGGCTCCTCCTTACAGTGCACTCACTTCTCAAGCACACCAAGTTCAAAATTCAATGGGTCATTACTTCCCAAAGAATAGCTATCTCTACTATGAACCATGAGTAATGTGGGGTGTCTTCATAGGTTGGGCTACCCGTTGCACCAGTAAATAGAAGGATTTGTGGCCACTAAACAAAAGCTTGTAGTAAGGACATCCATTTAGGTGGTTGTGATCAAGTCATCTTCCCAATTAAGGGGGCTCTCCCAATCCTTTCAAAGCAAGGTTTTCACCTTAACGATGTAGGGACTTTAACGCGCCACAAGGGTACTAGAGGAGATTTTGGTTACTACAATAAATTCACACCTGTCCACTGTGATACTAGTCACAATGGAATTTTTTATATACCAGTTTGAATGGGCTTGGCTTTAGCCTATTACGGATTGGGTCATTCCTTGGGGTGAGTACCTCTTTTCCCACCAAAGACCGCCCTCTAAAGTTTATAACGATTTCTCTTACACCCAAGGTCCAAGAATGGCGAGGGGAGAGGATACGTTGTTATAAACTTGGGAGTACAATTATGCTTATAAAGCCAGACACAATAGACAAATAGCTAAGCTATAGAAGACACACAAAACTAAAAATCATGTCATATTTTGAAGCCCAAATGAGGATTATGGTTTATTTTGCAAAACCCCTAGGAATCTGCAAGAAAACTGTTAATAGTTTCAAATTGGGGTCTTCAGATTTTGACCTGCAAAACAACTTAGAATCTACCAAAATGAATAAGAACCTATCAGGATTGTTAGCAGAAACCAAATGAAGAGAAATCAGAGTTCTAAAAAAAGCAGAAATGGATGCGCAAAAATAGATAATGAATGCGCAGGAATAGAGTGTAAATGTGTAGAAATAACAAATGCGTAGCAACAGTTATCGTATGCACTGGAGGATGTGATGAATGCGCAGAAATAGTGAATGCGCAACTAAAATGTATGTATGCGCAGAAATCATGAACAAATGTGCAGAAATAGCCTGTAGAAAACTTGCACACAGAAAACTAGAAAAAGATGTTAATTTGTGGGGGTAAGCCCCACGGTGGGCACCAAAAATGTATGCAAAATAGATGTGCAACTACTCTAAATGAGATATTAATCAATCTAACTAATAAATCAATCTAAATGCAAACACAATGAAGATTACAAGTTTAAATGAAGCAAAACAATAAAGTTACCTTCACCTACCCAATGCAGCTTGTCTCCATTTCCCTCCTAGCTTTGGTTTCTTGAATGTATGTTGAGCTCTCAGATTTCCAAATGAAGCTCTTTTTTCCAAGATGCTACCAAAGTGTGGAGATTATATGAATGAATGCAAAATGGTCTAAAAACCTTGATTATGCAAATGGATGATGGAATGGTTGTGAAAATGCTTGATTGCTTGAAATGGATGCTTGGATGCTTGTGAAAATGGTTGATTGCTTGAATGCTTGGATGCTTGAATACTTGAATGCTTGATCACCTATTGCTTGAATTCTCACTACTACTAGATCACAAAGGGGGACTGAGGCTCCTTTTATAGGATTTTGGAGGAACTAAGCCTAGGTGGCACAATCCTAGGGTGGAGAATGAAAGGTGGAAGATCCTAGGGTTGCTATTGACTTGGTTGAAGGGGTTGAGAGAAAAGGGGATATAGTTGGAATGTGAGAGAAATAATAGGGA
>MU227846.1:953495-980054 GCA_018584345.1 Thuja plicata
AGTATTTGTGGAGCTCAAAAATGAAGAAGGACCTTATCCAGTCCTTAGCAATTAGGCTTTTCTTGTCTCTGAATCAGAATTAGAAGGTACAAGGTTCAAATAGACATTTCAAGCATTGTGGTTCATATAAGAAAAATCCCTAACAGGCCATGGGTCTAATTGGAATTTAATTCTCCTATGTTGGCCTCCTTAGAAGATTGTGCCCTAGTTTCATATTAAAGGGAGCCTTCTCCTCTCATTTTATTTAAGCATTTTGGATAACTATCAACTATTGAGCACTAATTCTCTCCAAGAAAAATACAGAGAGAAAAACGTTCAAGCATCCATTGTTATACATATTTTCAATCCTTCCAAGAATTCAAGTTCTCCATTGAAGATTAAGGATTCAAGCTTTCAAGCCTTTGAAAGGATTTGGTTCAAGCATTCAAGACTCAACATTCAAACCCTAGATCTAGCCATCATGGTGGTGTGATCTTCCTTCAAGATCCTTTTTGCATCATCAACACTCATTCATTCTCCCTTCAAGGTTCATTTCAAGCACACAATCATGGAGGTTTATGGTTTCTATTGAGTGCAAGCTTTCATATTTACATACTTGCTACATTTGAATTACAATTGCATATTTATTCAATATCATATCTTCATTCTTATATTCAATTCTACTACTTGGTAGCATTATATACTTTATTGATTTCAAGGTTAATTCCTAAATCTGGGTTTGAATAAGGCAAACCCCTACCCCCCACAAAAAAATCTCTTTTTCTTGCAGGTGCAGGTTCGGGACTGTAGATTTGAGGTCATATTTGGATACCCTTTTTAAGCAAACTATCGGGATCCACGAACAGATTTTCTGTCAGACCTGTGCAGGTCAGGGTCAAGATTATTGAGTCAGCGGTGAGATTAGTGGGTCAAGGTCAAATTTTTTATCAAGATAGTGTTGGATCAAAAAAATATTTCTGGGTTTTGTTTGGCTTTGTGTTTCCTTTCCGGATCATACTTCAGATTTTCTAGAAACAGAGTACAAACCCCAAAAAATAACATTCTTTGATATGTAATTATTCAAGGTTAGTACTTCCTCTCATTCTTTTCAATTACTATCATATATTATATCTACTTAATAATAAAAGAGAATTTAAGATCTTCTTCCTTTCTCTCATTTCCAAATGATTGATTCACTTGTACATTGATCCTTTTTTTGGGTTAATCAACTTGGATCTTTCATTTGTGCATTTTGGGATAAAAGAGGAACATGTTATCTTCCTTCCCCCTACATGCTTAATCACATTTCAATACACATTCAAAACAAAACTAAATTAAATGTAAAGGTTAAGGAAATACACCCCTAATAAGTTAATAACCAAATTTTCTTCCTTTACAACTATGCAAGAGATAAAGACCATGTTCATCATTACAAGAAAGCTTCCTTAAGGATTCTAAAGTGGAAATAGTCTTGGAACTATTATTCTCTTGAGATAACCAATGTTCCATTTTTTCAAATTCTTGGGTGATTTTGTCAATTTGAGTGGGAGGATCTCTTAAGGATTCATCTTCATCATGGGAAGAATGAGAAAAGTTGTTCTCCATGAGAGGATTAGGATCACAAGGGAGCATTTTAGTCTCATAAAGATTTATAGGAAAGGAGGGTTTAGGACTAACAACCCATGATCCTAAGACTTCTTCTAACTGGAATACTATAAGTTGTACTCAAGGTGATAAATCTCATACACAAAGGGATGCGAAGAAAGGATAATGAAATATAGTAGCTAATGAGCGTACACAGTAGATCCTATATCTAAATGCATACAATGTAACAAAGAACAAATTAGATCTAGAGATGAAATAACAATGAAGATGCAAAGGGAGATTAGACAAAGAGGATCTAACTAGCTAATCAAAAGGTATAAAGCATGCAAGAGTTGGGTTCAGAAAAATGTAAAATAAAAAACAAAATGTGGTTATATGTATTTATATTAATTCACCAAGTTTTTTATGCACTTTAGGGTAAGATAAAGAGGGATCCCAAAATATAACCTTTGAGACAACCCAAATTAGATTAGAAAAACCTAAATGGATAAAGGGGTGCTAATACCAAATTCAATTCCTTTCAAGGGTGAATATTTAAAAAATTTCTTTTTCTTAAATTTTACTTCCCCTTTATCATTTTTTGATTGATATTGATTAATGCCAATTGAGATTGTTTTTTTTTAATTAAGTGATGTAGGGCTAGTTGATTGATTAAATGCAATGCAAGTAAAATAGAACAACATGTAACAATCAAGAACATAAAATACCTAATCTGATATCTCAAATTAAGTGCTATTAAATGATAGAGGAAATTGGACTCACTTTTAGGGATAGTAGAGGTCACAAGACCATATATGAAAATGGAGCAACGGACTGCAACAAAAACTAAAACCATAGTGGATCCAGAACCTACAAGTTGAAATCTACTAATTGTGAAAATTTGAAGGTCCCAAGAATAGGTCAAATTGGAGGGTACAAGTCACCCTTGGGTACAAGTTGATTTTGAATTGTACCTACTCTATCCAAAAATTTGAGATCCGAATGTTTGATAGAAACTATAACCCTAAATCACCCGAATCTGATCCCAAAAAAATAAAAAATTGCAAATCTAGTGCTTCACACAAGAAAAATGGAATTTTTTGGGGGAAAGGGGCTTGCCTTGGTCAAGCCCCCATTTAGGAATTGACCTTTTATTGAAATAAAAGCATGTAAAGAAAGACAAATATGAATATTCACCTTGCTTATCAAACCTTCATGGATGGATTCGAATATGCTACCCACAAAGATGTATGAATGCTTGTATGTAGAACATATGATGTTGGATGTGTTAAAAAATGCAATAGATTTACAAGTACCAAATCCTAGATCATGTGTGTAAGTATTCTTGAATACTTGAATGGTTGAATGCTTGTGTAATGTTGATGAATTAAGGTCTCCTCCCTTGATGGCCAACTCCACTATCTCTAATGAAGAAAGAAGATAGAGCTATGGAAGGAGATCCATGTTTGATTTAATGGAATGAATTCCTTCAATGAATCCTTTCTTTTCTTGAACTCCTTGAATCCACCTTCAACTTGATAGCTTGGAATTAATGGGTTGAGCATGAATGTAATGGATCTTTCCTTTAAAAAATGGATGTAATCGATATAGAACTTGTGTATCATCAAATGAAGTGAGTAGGCCTCCTTTTATACCAATTAGAGGCATCATAATAAAAGGGATGACTGCACTAGGCAAGAAAATATAAAAAAAACCCAAAATGGGTATGAGTTCCCTTGAACTCAATGCCTTGAGTATAGGTCGACTTCAACCTGTACCCCAAGTACAAGTTAACTTTGACCTATACCCTAGGAAGCACAATCCACAAAATAAGCCTTAGGATCTTTAGGGTGCAAAAGAAATGGATAGAAATGGGAAAAAAATGAGGAAAAGTGACAAATCAAGAATAAATGCATCCATTCTCTAGGAGATCACTAAAATGGGGCCTCAAAAGGTTTTTGAGTTTCCAAATTAATGGTTGCTAACTTTTAAGATGGTGCAATAATTTTTTGATTAAAATGCAAGGGAGTGGGCCTTGAACCTAGATAAGAACAATTCACATGCTTCAGGTTATCATGAGTTAAAGCCACCAAAACCCAATACTAAGAAAAATTAATCAAATGCAACAGATTAGAACTATGAACTTCCTCTAAGAAAACACTACTATCATTATAATCTATACTATTGTCTTTCTTCATCTATGTAAAGTAGAAAAAAATATTCTTCTGCATTATCATAGGAATCATAGTCCTAATTTATACCAATAAAATCACAACAAAAAATGAACTTGACAAAAATTTTAACTAGAGAAACCATGTCCATATCAGTATAATAGTTGATTATAAAGAAAAGTAAATTAACTATCATTTATTTTAGAAATTGTCTCCCAATCCTTTGAGAGACAATTGATTTCCTTATGCTAGTCTTCTTTGTCTTCACCCTAGGGTTCCTCTGGGCCATCCTTATCATATTGTTGCTTCTTATTGGAACTCTTATTGAGTCTTCTCTTGTCCATGGACACACCAAAGAAAATTGTCTTCACAAGGTTGCCCATTCACCTATAAAGAGAAGAGATAGAAATATTAAACTGCACTTTGGTAATAGTAGGGGTGATAGATTTCTCCACACTTTCCACTTTATCCCGTAGAACCTTTATTTGATCCTAAGTGATATTATCTTTCTTGGGATCAACAATCAAAGTAGGGGAATTGTTTTTCAAACAAGTTTCATCAAGAAAATAGGGTATTACATGCAATATTCACCATTTCCTCTAATTCATCATGGTTCATAGTTATGTCCATGGATTTTTCATATTTTATCTCATCTAAATCCTCTTCCTATTTTTTGTAATCCTCATCCTCTAAATTATCAGAGGAATAGATTTTCTCAGGTTCATATTCAAAGTCTATCTTTAGGACAAATTCCTCAGTAGGAATTTTTCTTTAATATATTTTTTCTTCCTTAGATGAGAAAACCTATGTTCACTAGAGCTCATCTCATATATATTTTCTCTAGATCTAAAGTACATTTTTATGACTTGAACCTAATCATTATTATCCTTATCAACATCAATAATTCTCTTGTTTTCTCCAGAATTGGTTTTCCTGACCTTGGAGGAATATATTTACTACTCGGCCCTTTCCTTTCACCGTGGGTAGTGTCAAGGAGGACTTGTTAAAAATTTATTTTTGGCAAAAAAGGCCGGGGGATTTTACTCTTTTTCTTTCTCTTAGGGTCAAGGTTCAAGATTTAAAGAAGAGGGCTGCTACCCAACAAGTTAAACCTGACCATGTAAGAAAGGGGTTCATCAATTTGTTTGCCTCCCGATTGATGATAGGTAATGCAATGAATAAGAAGAGGAAAAAAATAAAAAATAGGTTGATACAATACATACATTAACCCCTGGTGTAGGGGAGGAGACTCACCTTTGTCAATGCGATTATTGAGATAAGAGAATAGGAAAAAAATAACATGATTTTGTCCTCATTCCTAACGTGGTTTAAAATAGGAAAATGGTATCCATAAAATGCGGTAAAATGACCCTCTAAAGTAAAGTACTTAATAACATAGAGATAGACCAGAGCATAAGGAGGGGTAAGGGAATAATGTTAATACCCATTACCATTGTCTGCAATCATCAACTTCTCACCCTTCTCAAAGAACTTGTTCATATAATTTTTTTAATCCCTATAACTCTTTCTTTCCACATTTTCCCCTTCACATTTCAGACTCATTTTTTCAACAATTAACTCTAGGGTAACATATAATTTGACACTACCAATAGACACATTACCCTTATTCCATGAAATATAAAATTTCATGGAAAGGGTGGTGTCAATCCCCCCATAACATGAATGAAATGAGAAAGCCCAGATCTACTAAAGTTACCCCACAAATCCCTATTTTGCAACAATTCCTTATAATGCCTTGGTTCCACTTTCTTAAGAGGGCCACCCATGATTCTCTCCTCCTTCAAACTGATTTGAGTATCTTTAAGTGACATATAAATAGGCCCACTATTACACAAATTGATGACATTAATTTTCCATTAGTATGCAGAAAACACTTTCAGTAATCATACACCCAAAGACATGACAAAGAGAAAACTGAAAATGAAGATACAAGAGATCATGAAAAATGGCTAAGTACAAAGAAAACCGATGACACAATTTTGTGTGTACACCAAAAATACAAAGTCAAAAGGATAAAGAGGAACCTGAAAGAGAAACCCAATGTGAAGGATATAGTGAAACTCAAGAGTCAATCAAAGAGGAAACCAAGACAATAGTTCAAGCAAGGAACCAGAAAGACAGTCAACTAAATTTAGAGCATAACTGACCATCAAAAACCAAAAGTAAGTTGCAGCCCACAAAAAGTTGATTTGACTTCCACGTCAGATAAAACAGTCTTATTCTATTTATAGAATCTTGATTTTTTTATAAAACTATTTTCTTTAGGGATGTAAGAAACATGAATGTAAGTTCTTTAATCAGTCTAACTGATTTAAAACATGCAGACTAGGAGATCAAGGTAAATTTGTAAACTTGATCTTAGAGTTAACATTGTTTTTCGTGAAACTTGATGAAATAAATCCATCTTATAAATAGATGATGAAATCATTTATTATACATGTGTGAATGTAGAAGAGAGGATGAATGAAGCCTACAAGCACATCTATGAATTAGACTAAAAGTTTCATGAACCAGAATAACAAAAGGTGAATTTGGTTAGCATGAACCAAGAATAGAGGCTACTGAGAATCAGAGGTATTATTCAATCACATTAGGTGATATATATTTATATGGAAACTTAAAAGGATCTTTAATAAGAAATAGGAGATTGCATATACCTAGTCAAATTGTAATTTTATATCATTCTAAAAAGTGAAGCAAAGTGTAAAAATCCTTTCAAGGAAGGTGGATTTAACAGTCCAATTATAAATCTCTTAACTGAGTGCACACTCAATAGTGTTGTTAAATCTCTTAACCAAGTAGACTTTAATAGGTCTCCAAAGATACTTTTAACCAGGTAGATCAACAAGAGTGATCAAATTGTAAGTGTTAACCGGCCCCTTCCAATATGGAGATAGTGAATATTTTGTGGGTGTCATCCCCACCTCAATTTTTACTTCCTAATAGGAGTTTTCTGCAATATCATATCTTGTGTTATGTGTCAATTACTTTCATGAATGTTTCTATGAAAGTTCACATGTATGTTAAGTTTATGAATTGATATATCTTACATCAAGATAGTATAGATTAGATGGTTGGATTAAAAATTGATTACAAAAAGGTTAATTGATTAAAGGATACCAAAGTTTTAGAGGTACTGATAGACCCCTCCCCTCTTAGTACACACTTCCCATTAATTCCAAAAATTAGTATCAGAGCTAAGTCTCTTCTTTGGAAAAGATTAAAGGCTTAAGAGAAAATATCATACAATGGAGAAGTATAGACTTGATAAAAATATTGACAATAAAAAGCTAGAAATTTAGATCTTCTATGAGCAGTATAAAGAAGCTAGAATCAATATGAGACAGATGTTAGATGAAAGAAAGATTATGGAATCTCGCTATAATGAAATAGATTATCATGAGGAAGAGATACTAGATTTATTTGAGTCTTCAAGACCAACTACAAGCAAAGAATTAGACACATCACAAGAAAGCATCACAAGCCTAACCGAAATCAATCAACATCTGGTTGGACAAGTGAAATCTTTGCAAATTAGTCAAGAGACACAGATGGTAAGGATGATTTATGTCATGAACAATGCTAGACAAGTTGAGAAAGAAAGAACACTAGCTATTGATGATAGAAGAAAGATTATAGAAAATCTATAAGAGAAAGAGTCTGAAATACATAAACTCACAGAGCATCGCCATGAGATTACAAATCAGATTATTCTTATGAGTCAAGAGGAAAACATAGTAAATGTTGAACTCATTGAAAGAATAGAAGATATTGGTGAGCTAAGGGATGAGAATGAAAAGTTGAAACATGAAATAGGAATTCAGTAGCAACATAATAAAATTATAAAGAAATATGAAGAAATCAATAAAAGAATGGATGATTTTCTTGAAGGACAACAAAGAGTCAACAACAACACCGGTCTAGGCTTTGCCAAGAATGGAGAATCACCCAATCAAGCTGATCCAAAGAATGTCTATGAAAATCTAAGACCAAGAAAGATGACATGCAATCACTGTGGAAAGAAAGGCCACACATCAAATGTATGCAGAGGCAAAATGAAATGTATTCCTAAATCTACATCTTCATTCATAGGATTTGGTTATAAATGTAACAAGAAAGGACATAAAGAATATGAATGTAAATCTAAGATAAAATAACCAAGGAAGGAAACCTACAAGGACAAATACTGTCTTACTTGCAAAATGAATTATAGAAGCCATCACATATCTCAATGGAAACACCATTGAAGACATCTGGAGAATGAGAGACAAAATGTGGAGAAGAGATTCAAACAATGATGAAGCTAGACCAAGAAATAAAAATGGTGAAACCCCATCTAATGGATTTGATGACATCACCACCCCCACCTAAGAAGAACAAGTAAGTATGGAACCAAATTACTCCAAGTTATCATTTTACATCAGTTCCATAATATGTTGATAAAATGTCAAATTAGCATAAGTAAAGATGCATTATGACATTACTTGTTAAAATCTGTGATATCTATTCTATTGGGAAATACACAATGAAATCTATTGGTATACGTTCAAAGATGAAAATGCCCATGTTTATCAAAACCTATCAATTAACATGACATAGCAAGGTTGATAGTGTAAACTGAGCCTCGTCGGTAACCAAGAAAAGTGAACAAGTTGTTTGCAACACCAAAACCTATTGGTAAAAGCAAGAGGTATAACGACTACCCCAAAACATCGTATTAACACCAAAAAGGGAAGTTAGTGTCTTAAACTAACAAACTTCATCTTCTCACATCGAGTAGTAGGTAAGCATTAATGACTCACTTTTTAGGGAAAACAACTATAAAATGGTGACAAAAGGGTCTCATTGTTAACCACAACCAGAGAAGAGTGACGAGAGAGAATTTTGTGCAAACAATGATACGATCATAGAGCAACTACAACTCAACACAGTGCACTCCAAAAAGATCATAAATCACTACTGGTGTAAGTAGTAAGTTCTACGACAACTAACAACTCTATTTTACACGTTTCTTAGAAAGCCCTAAATCTAAAAAAATGGCCACGACTTCAAAGACCACCAAATCGAAGAACACCAAGAAGGATGAGGTTAAATTCATCAAGAATTTTGCATTTGAGGAACCACACTACAAGATTTACACTGAGGTTTGCTCACAACCTGACAATGTTGGAGCATTGTTGCAAATACCAGCTAGTTTTTTTCTCATCGAAGATGTGCGAGTATACATCCTCTGCAAGATTGAAAAAATCAATGACTTAAAGGTAGAAAAAGCTTACAAGAATCTATGCAATAAAGATGGAACCATAAAAGATGAACATAAACACATAGAAGTGAAAGGGCTCACTAATTCCCTACTATTCCTGAAGGTAAAAGCATTGAAACATCCACACAAGACTAAGATGGAGAAGAACACTGGAGCAAAGTGGGATAGCAGATGATTGGAGGTATCCACTATTACTGATGATGAGATGAAATTTAGAGCCTATGTGCTAGGATACAAATTATTTCAAGCCAGTAGGATGAACAACATAGCATCCGCTGTAGTAGACACAACATACGAGATTGTCAAGAAGGTAACTCAGTTGTATTTATCTAAACTTCTACTGAACCAGTTAGAAGATAACTTGAAGACTATAAGAAATGCAAAGACAAATACATGTAAGTTTGGCTCACTTATCATGTGCATTTTATTCTACTTTCAATAAAAACTTCCATTAGTAGGAGATTCCAAATGGGATACCAAAAAATTAGTCACCATGTAGATTAGTGAACACACAACCTCATTGGGAGACAAGTTTGAAATAGTCATGGGTGAATACTTTACTGTATTCAAAGACCAAATGTAGAAGAGGGTAAGGATCCCTGAGAAACTCATTGAGAGGTTCAAAGATGAAATATGTTTCATGGTTGGTACAAACCACACTTATATCAAGCCTGCTATACCAAGGACAACATGGCTACAACCATTAGAATATGAGATAAATATTGATCAAGAATCTAAAGCATTCAATGCATTGATAAATGGACCATTAGACAAGAAACAACAAAAGTTCAAAACTTATGAAGAAGTAAAATAAAGAATCAAAATCGGACTAGTTGTAAAGAAAGTTGTCAGGAAAAAGGACAAAATGGTCAAGAACCTCAAGAAAATATTGTCGGCAACAGAGGAAGAAACCAAATAGAAAGAAGAAAAAGGAGGAAGAGACCAGAGGACAACTACCTATCGGTGAAGCTAAAGAAAAGAATGAATCGAAGGCCACAGAGTCAAATTCACCACCTCCTCCACCAACTAAGAGGACAAGAACCACAGCTGCCTCTAGAACAAGAAGCCAAACAATGAAGGATTCAAGTCCGTCACCTTTGAAGAAAGG
The DNA here is from genome assembly GCA_018584345.1 of Thuja plicata. Classification (NCBI taxonomy): domain Eukaryota; kingdom Viridiplantae; phylum Streptophyta; class Pinopsida; order Cupressales; family Cupressaceae; genus Thuja; species Thuja plicata. The sequence continues at coordinate 963,622 of MU227846.1, forward strand.
AAAAGTAAGAACCTACAAGAGGAAATTGGCCACACTGAAAAGAGGGCCAACCAAAATAATAAAGAAGCTCATCCGAACCAAAGAAGACATTGAGGAGATCGAGCAAGATGAAGGTGTAGATGAAGAAAAGATCAAGGTTCTAGAAAGCATTGATGAGGTATGCAAATCTATTGTAAGTTCAGGATCTATTACAGATTCTAAGATCAGAAGATGGTTAAAACTTGATCTAGAAGATCAAAACAAAGTTGAAGATTCCATCATTACAAAGATGTACAAATTCAAGTATGTACTGATTCAGTTTGAAGGTAATAATGTTCCAAGGGAAGTCTTGGACCAATTATATGCTAGATGGACATTTGCATTAAAGAATGAGAAGGAGATAAGAGAAAGAGTACTGGTTTCTCTTATGCCTCTGGAATCCAAGAGGGAAGAAATTGATGAGATGATGGAGAACCATAAAACAAATTTCTCATCCAAGTTGAGAGCCTACAAATTTCTTGAAGGGAGACTAATAGATCTTGAACAAGAAAGTCACAAGAAATGGAGTAAATTACTCAATATACCTATTGAGGAAGCTAGCCCCGAGAGAGACCTACAATAGAAATATGTTTGTAAGGAAACTCAAGAACAAATATTAATAAAAAATACAGAAGATGACACATCAGTTGAGTTATACAAGGAAGAACAAGACATAATCGACAGCAAAAATATGGATGTTGTATATGAAACATGGTTTGATACCACAAAGGACAACATTGTGGATAACATAATCATTGACATTACCGATGATCCAATGGAAGAAGTAAAGAAAGATGAAAATGTCAATGTTACCATGGACACAACCGATGAGAAGGACACAACATTTGATAATGCACAGGTGAACATACCAGGAAAGATGCCAATATTGATACAAGCCATCAATATTTTGTAAGAAAAAGACAAGTCACCTAAAAAAGATTCAAGCATTCTCGAGGATGCAGGGGATGGAGGAAAGAAAGACAACATTGATGATCAGAAGGACATTGGAGACACTCACATTGTAACCAAAACTGATAAGGTTACAGGAGGAGAATCAAAACAAATAGATGGAGACACAACTGAGAAGGATGCATAGAAAAAGACATATGGAGTGCATAAGGACACCGATGAAGGAGAAAAACCCCAAAGATGGCACTCTTGAGGATACTGAAAAAGTTACTACTAACAATGTAAAGGTTGATGTGGAGACGTCTATAGAAAATGTACAAGATGACACTGAAACAAAGAAGCAAAAAGAGGCAACACCAAAAATCACTTCATCAAGCACAATAGACAAAGCTGAGAAATTGGCAATGGTTCTACATTCAAGTGTAACTCAAATGAAGAAGAAATCCAAGAAGAATAAGTTGGAAGCCACTTTAGATGAAATCATTGAGATACCCAATTATAACCCAACTACACTTGATTATGAAGCATTGAAAGAATATGGTAAAATATGCCAAAGGAAGGCATTACAAGAGATGCTGAGGAAACAACATCGAGACTCCATGGTACTGGAAACAACCAGGGACATATTGCACCAAATTGTACCCGATGTTGATGTTGAACAAAATAAACCAATACTTGATCAACTATCTACTCTCAATGAAGCCATTACAACATAGAACACTGATGCATAGAAGGCAACTGAAGAGAGAGTAGAGCAGAAGTACTAGCAGAAACTTGTTGAGAACATTAGCCAAGAAGTGGCAGTTAACAAGGTAAAGCTTTTAGAATTCATTAGTGAATTGGATCCTATTATTGTTGAGGCTATTTACTTGATTCAACAACTAAGCACATTGGAGAAATTCACTAAGGAGCATAGTGAAAACATAGCAAAGTTAGATTATGATCTAGCTAATAGTGCTAAATAATTAACCACCAGAGATAATGCAATTAAGTTGCATTATGAAAAGATTATTGTGATCAAAAGTTTAAGGTAGGAACTGTGGGAAGTAGAGACATAATTCAAGGAAGAAATCACCAAGATCCAAGCTCAACTTCTACCAAATCTAACACTGCTTCAACATCACATGAGTTCAGCAAGACAACTGATAGAAACCCCTGAGATGTATGTAGCAGACAACATATATGATATGCATTCCAAGATCACACTCAAGCACATGGCTCTAAAGAACTTAAAGGAACAATGGGAGAAGATGATGGAAGACATGAAGTCTTCACACTCTCACATTTTTTATATACTATAAGGTATACACCTTTTCCCTTAATATAAAAAAGAGGGAAATATATGATATGTATAGATAGAAAACTATAAAGTATATAGAAAAAGGGGAAACTAATGATATACCGACATATACATAGGGGGATTCATAAAATGACTAAGGAATATATATGTTGTACATACTTAACACTTTGTTAGTATTTTTGCACATATTAGTTTTTGATACTAATGTTAAAGGGGGAGATTGATGAAATTAATTTGCCATTAGTATGTAAATAACACTTTTGGTAAGCATACACTGAAAGACATGACAAAGATCAAACCAAAAATGAATATACAAGAGATCACCAAAAATGGCTAAGTACAAAGAAAACTGACAACATAATTTTGTGTGTACACCAAAAATGAAAAGTCAAAAGGATAAAGAGGAATCTGAAAGAGGAACCCAACATGTAGGATATAGTGTAACCCGAGAGATAGTAAAAGAGAAAACTGAGAGAATAGTTCAAGAAAGGAACCTGAAAGATAGTCAACTGACTTCAGAGCATAACCGACCGTCAGAAACTAAAAGTCAGTTGCAACCCACAAAAAGTGGATCTGACTTCCACATCAGATAAAATAGTCTTATTCTATTTATACAATCTTGATTTGTTTTTAAAACCATATTCTTTAGGGACAAGAAATATGAATGTAAGTGCCTTAATCAGTCTAACTGATTTAAAACACATAGACTAGGAGATCAAGGTAAAGTTGTAAACTTGATCTTATAGTTAACATTGTTTTTTGTAAAACTTGATTAAGTCAATCCATCTTATAAATAAATGATGCAATCAATAAATATACATGTGTGAGTACAGAAGAGAGGATGAATTAATCCTACAAGCACATCTATGGATCAAACTGAAAGTTTCATGAACCAGAACAACAAAAGGTGAATTTGGTTAGCAAGAACCAAGAACAAAGGCTACCGAGAATCAGAGGTATTATTCAATCACATTAGGTGATATATCTTTACATATAAACTTAAAAAGATCTATAATTAACAATAGGAGATTGCATATACCAGTTCAAATTGTAATTTTATATCATTCTAACAAGTGAAGCAAAGTGTAAAAAATCCTTTCAAGGAAGGTGGATTTAATAGGCCAACTATAAATCTCTTAACCGAGTGCACACTCAACAGTGTTGATAAATCTCTTAACTGAGTAGACATTAATAGGTGTCCACACATACTCTTAATCGGGTAGATCATCAGATGTGATCAAATTGTAAGCCTTAACCGGCCCCTTCCAATCTACAGATAGTGAATATTTTATGGGTGCCATCCCCACCACATTTTTTACTTCCTAATAGGATTTTTTTACAATATCATAGCTTGTGTTATGTGTCAAGTCCTTTCATGAATGTTTCTATTTATGTTCACACGTATGTTAAGTTTATGAATTGATATATCTTACATCAAGATAGTATAGATCATATGGTTGGAGAAACAATTGATTACATAAATTTTAATTGATTAAAGGATACAAAATTTTTAGAGGTACTGATTCACCCCTCCCCTCTCAGTACACACTTCCCATTAATTCCAACACAAATTGCAATAAAAAACACTTTCTACGTCTCTTTCTATTCAAGTGACGAAACTTCTTGAATAAGGATATATCAAAACTCTATTTAAACCAATTGTGATTCCTTTCATCACCTTTCTTAATGATACAAGTGTTTGAGAAGATATCAAAATCATCTTGCAGAGATTTGAAATGACATTTACCAGTGATGTTAACATCATTATTATCCATGCCCAAATCATTATCAATAAAATAAATATTCACATAATGAACATAAGTTCTAAAATCATTTATATGCTCACTTTTATCCTAGATACACTAGATCCACACATAGTAACAATGGTGAGTCATGTGAGAAAAGCCCACCTTAGCCAACACCCTAGAATACAAGACATACGTCAATCACAAGACCCCTTTTCATTTATCATGAGCTTATTAGTTATATCACTTAGATAACCATTACTTATTAATATAATATTGAATTATTTCATCTTCCTACTCTTAATGCGAGTCATCTTTATGTTACCCTTGCCTTTGTAAGGTTTGAAAAATTGGGTTTTCCTAATAAACAAAGGTATGCAAAAAAATCCCTTCCATGCCCTAGATCTCTAAATAATTATTCATAGGAAAGATAATAAGAATGATTATCAACCATCCCATATACATAAACCCCTTCCACTAGTATTGAAGAAACATAAGACTAGTCATTTTTTCTTTCATAGGAAAAAATCTCTTTAAACATTTTAGGACACTACTCAAAGATGATATATCATGAAACTTGGGAATTGATGCCCTCATTAGCCATAAAATCAATAGATCTATTACCCTCCCCATGAGTGTGAAGGATCTTATATTGACTAAAAGTAAAGAGCATTATTTTACACTCCTCCATCAAACTAGAAATGTACTAGGGACAACTGGCCTTACCTTGCAAATGATCAATAATAATTTTAGAGTCCCATTCTAAGATTACCTTGTCATAATTTACTTCTTTCAAACATTTTATACCCTTCTAGGAAACCATAGCTTTAACATATTTTTTTGTTCCAACCCCAATGATTTTTCAAAATCCTTTTGTGAAATTTCATTTCTAATCTGTTATAACTCCTCTAGCTATAGAGAGGTTTCCTTTAGCACAACCATCCACATGACACTTTACCCAACCCATCTATGGAGCAATCCATTTTGTTAAACTTATTTTCCATATCCTAGTCCAGTTAATATTGAGAATATTATGGCGAGTACTCAAGTTTTGTTTAATCCTCAATTCATGTAGAGCATGGAACATTTTTCCTTTACCCAATGTAGCTGTATTGAAGTTTTCAGTAACTTGTTGTTTTATGAGCTGAAACAAGATGGGACTGGTTCTGGCCTATTTTCTAAAAAATATATCATTTCTGTCCTTCCAAACATTCCAAGCGAGGAAAGGAGAGCCTAAGCCCATAAATTCTTTAAAAAAGGGTGATTAAGAGGATGGAAGCTCCATTTATCAATTATAAAAATCATAGTGTTAGGCATTTTTCAAGCCACATTGAGAGAGGAGAGGATGCTGGGTACAAATATCCATAGTGTAGGGGAAGTGGATAAAAATATAATCAATGGATTAACAATCACTTTGACAAAGATCACATATTTTAACAAGATAAAACTCACCCCTATTAAGATTGGCCAAAGTAAGAATTTTTTACCCATGATCAACAACCCACCAAAAGTTGTTAATTTGTGGTATAAGATTGGGAATCCAAAGATACCTCCATAATTTCCCATTATACTCCACCTTCTCCATAGCCCAGTAAGCCTAAAAAACCATAAAATACCGAGAATAGTTATAAATCCATACCCATCTATTATCCCTAGATTGGTAGAAAAGAAAAAAATCTAGAAATACGATGGACAAAGATCTCATATTTTCCATAAGTTGGTTAGTATCATTTGGTGGGAGACCATCACTTCTCTATAGGTGTCCTTTGAAATCTTTCCACTCAGCTTTACCTTCTCTCCACTTTATTTAGTTATCCATAGAGGTACCAAATTGACTAGTGAGCCATCTTTTATTTTGAGATAAGGAATTTATTTCAGCTAGAGGTTTTTCCTAATTCCATATATCATCCAAAAATCTAGCATTTTTCCATCTCCAATAATGACCCTTCTTCCTTTCCTTAAATTTTTTTTATCATTGATTATATTTATCCATAGAAGCGAACCCATAGAGGAAACTTGTTCATATAAGAAGGATTCAACTTTCCCATTGCCAAGATACTTGGATTTCATGAAATTATTCCACTCTTTCTTATTTTCCATAAGCATCCATCATATCTTAGATATAAGAGCTCTATTAGGCTATCTTATTCTTCTTATTCCCAACTCTTCCACCTTCTTAGGAGGAAAAACCTTGTCCCATTTTACCGAATCCATGTGGGTTTTGTTAGAATGATTTAAAATAATTGATAGCGAGGGGGGGGGGGGGGGGTGAATCAGTTATCTTCAGGTCCAGAAGTACCAATTGAACTTTCAAACACTTTCACCAACTTAGATCTACTCAACAATCCACTCGGTCTCTATAACATATAATCAGTAACATAAACTTGCAGTTCACTATCCTAAAGTAATCAAATTGCAGATTATAAAAATATTAATAGTAAAACACATCAGATAACATTCACACATGTATGATACCAACATTTAACGTGGAAACTCAATATGGGAAAAAACACCAGTAACATGCTACCAATTTTTCACTCTTGTAAAGTGAGCTATGTGAGGATCCAACCATGTTAAAGGTTATAATACACACTGTTAAATTTAACCCCATTAAAGGATTTAATCACCCTATTAAAAGTGAGCCATTTTAGAGGACTTAGATCATTCCATTATAATGTCACCTTGATTAAAAGATTTACAATATGACTGTTAGGTCAACCTTGTTTAAAAGGATTTTGCAACTAATACAATGGTTATAAAGTGACATTAGATTGATCTAAAACATACAACTCACTTTGCAAATACAGATCCACTTTCTCTCAAATTCTAATTCAATGATTGGCCTCCATTGTCATCTCTATCACTTAGATCTACTTGGAAATCTGTCAAGATATCACCATTGTGTAGTCCTGTAGTGCTCTTATCAACCTTCTTTGCTTTCTACTTAGATTTTCCAATCAACTAAACCAACCTCCACATACCATAACCTACAATTAGGTAAATCTCATACCTCTCTGATTAGGTAGCTAGATCTTTTTCCACTTAATCATCATCGTAGATCTTATGGTTTGGTCAGATCCAAATTATCCTTCCAACATTTTTTTTCCATCTACCTTGTATAATACATCCTAAAAATCCTTGAATCCATACAGAAAAATGGTTAAAAATATGGGTATGTGTAGGATCATGGTATGCCAAAAAGTGGCGATGTGAAAAGAAGTCCTAATTGGTAGACTGATTCAAAAACAACTAAAAATTTCAAATAGTATAACATTGTTTAAATATCCAACATATTTCACATTCTATGCTTCACCTACGACAAGAAAAAGAGAAAAAAAAATCAATTTGATGAAGTTTAGAATAAGTTAAGGTGGTCAGACATGAGAGCTTTTATATTTTGGAAAAGTTTTAGAAGAAAAATCATAATTAATTATTTACATGGAAAAAAATTACAAAAAATATGCATCACATCCGGACATGAATCTACTACTTATATCTAGAATCTTGTAAACAAAATATTATCATTTGATCGTGTTTAAGGTGGTCAGACATACACCTACTTCTTATCTTTTTAGTCCTGGTTGACAGACTGATTGAAAAATAACTATAACTTTCAAATGGTATAACATTTTTGAAATCAAAAACTTGAGTCACATTCTATGATTTACCTACTACAATAAAAAAACTTAAAATTTTTCAATTTGATGAAGTTTATACTAAGTTAAGCTGGTCATACATGAGATTTTGTATATTCTGGAAAAGTTGTAGTAGAAAAATCTTAATTAATTATTTACTTGGAAAAAAATTACAAAAAAATATTTGTCACATCCGGACATGAGTCTAATACTTATATCTAGAATCTTGTAAAAATATATTATCATTTGATTGTGTTTAAGGTGGTCAGACATACACCTACTTCTTATCTTTTTCCTGAAATTTTCATACTACCGCATTTAAATTTGAAATTTTTACAATGTAGAATAATTTTCTTTCAAAAAAGGGCTAGTATCTTAGAAACTACATTCAATTTTCTATAGATTATCTTTTTACATATTTTTTTTTATAAGATTGATAACTTGTTCAAATTTTTATGTGAACTTGCCTAACCCTAATTTTCTAAATTTTCATTAACACTTAAGGACCTGTGTAGCATACCTTGATCCTACACACCCATATATTAAATTCTTATTTAATTCTCCACAATGATCATCCTTATCTTAAATACACTTCACATATCCCAAGAAATCAACTATGTTGTCTGGGATCTCAAATCTTCCTTAAACTATCAAAATAATGACACTCGGTCATCATTGTGTTCTTTCACTCGATCATAACTAGATAACTTGGTAATTTACTAACGCTTGGTAAATAATGATGCTCAGCCCACACTATATTTTCTTAGAATGTACTAACGCTTTGTCAAAACTCACATCATTTGGCACATACTTAAGTTCCTTAATCTTCTACTCTATTAATCGGTCAAGAATTAACTTTTAGTCTTCCAATCTTCACTTGGTGTTAAAGATAAACAACATATTACCTTACCAAGGTGCAATCTCATCAAGTACCCATTGTAGCTTCTCATAAATAAACTATTTCACCAGGTCTTCTTGTTATCTCCTCTTTTCAAATCTTCTTCATCAATCAGTTGATATGACACGTTACAAGACAATAATTGTCTTACCAGTTAAGGTTTGAAATCAATGTCAATATAATAATTGTTTCAATTATAGCTTCCAATAATATCCCTCTTTTGCATTGATGGAAAACACAACATGTAAATAACACATGCAAGGTTTCCAAACAATCCAAAAGTATGTTCTCTGTAAATAGATATTCATTAATGTCCTTAGCTTCATTATGATTCTCTCCAATACAAATATCAGCTCCCTCTTTGATAGATATCTCTCTGTAGCTTATCTCCCTCTATGTATTCTCCTTAATATCTACCTCATAGTATATCTGTATGTAATTCTCCCTCTTTGTCTTCTTCCTAATATCTCCCTCAATGTCTTCATCACTCGACACATACTTAAGTTCCTTAATCTTCTTCTATGTTACTCGGTCAAGACTAAACTTTTAGTCTTCCAATCTTCACTTGGTGTTAAAGATAAACAACATATTACCTTACCAAGGTGCAATCTCATCAAGTACCCATTGTATCTTCTCATAACTCAACCATTTCACTAGGTCTTCTTCTTATCTCCTATTTTCAAATCTTCTTCATCAATCAATCGATATGGCACTTTACAAGACAATATTTGTCTTACCAGTTAAGGTTTGAAATCAATGTAAATATAACAATTGTTTCAATTATAGCTTCCAATAATCTCCCTCTTTGGCATTGATGGAAAACACAACATGAAAATAACACATGCAAGGTTTCCAAACAATCCAAAAAGTATGTTCTCTGTAAATAGATATTCATTAATGTCCTTAGCTTCATTCTGATTCTCCCTAATACAAATATCAGCTCCCTCTTTGATATATATATCTCTCTATAGCTTATCTCCCTCTATGTCTTCTCATTAATATCTCCCTCATAGTATATCTCTGCGTAATTCTCCCTCTTTGTCTTCTTCTTAATATCTCCCTCAATGTCTTAATCTCCCTCTTTATCTCATATTTTTTCCTCCCTCTTTGACAACAATGCCAAAGACGTGCATCTTCACCATGTACATATATCTATGTTAAATTTCTAAACTATATGCTTGCTATGTCATATTTCTTATGACTAATCAACATCTTGTGCGTTACTCCTCAAAGCTTTAGGCAAATCCTAAAGTGTGACCACCTTTGCATCAATTTGTAAAATATTTTGTATAATTTGTTTGATGTAATCACTCCATGTGATCCTACTTAGCCTCAGATAGGGGAATAACCCCTAACTTACCTCTCAGAAACTCATGAGCATTCTTAGGTAATGCTTTAGTAAATATATCTTCCAACTGTTCCTTTGTACTCACATATTCAAGTTTCACTTGTTTATCTTGTAATAGCTCTATTAAGTAATGATACTTGATAGAAATATTCTTGGTCTTTGTGTTCATCATAAGACTCTTTGATATATTAAGAGCACTAGTGTTATCAAATAAAATTACAACTGGTTTAGTGATCTCTTCCTTCATTCCTTTCAACAATTGCTTGATTAACACCATGTTTGAATAATTAACTGCTACTACAACATATTCAGCTTCTGGTGTAGATTGAGAAATATAGTTCTTTTTCTTTCTTATCCAAGAGAATAATATCTTTCCCAGAAAGAATGGGCCACCACTTGTACTCTTTCTATCATCAACATTAACTACCCAATCGACATCTGTATAAACTTTCAGCTCAAACTTCTCATTCTTCTTATAGTAAAATCCATAGTCCTTTGTTCCCTTGAAATATCTCAGATTCCTTTTTATTTCCATCAGGTGACTATCCTTAGGATTTTCATAAAATCTTGCAACAATCCCCATGGCTAATTCAATATCTAGTCTAGAGTGAACAATATATTGTAGCTTCCCAATCATTGACCTATACAAGGTTTGACTGACTTCAGTTGTCTCATCAGTCTTTGAAAGTTTCTATCTAGTAACCATGGGTGTACTTACAGGTCTGGAGTCCTCCATGTCAAAGGTTTTTAGTATCTCCTTGATATATTTAGATTGAGTAATGTAGATACCTTTCTTCATCTAATATACTTTCAAACTAGCAAAGAATTTAATCTCTCCAAACATAGACATCTCAAATTTAGTTTGCATCTCATTTGAAAATGTTTGGTATAAATAATTTTGTCCTCCAAATATGATATCATCAAAAAATAATTCAGCTAACAATATCCCTTTACCTTTTTTAGACTTTAAGTATAGATTACTATTGTTATTTTTCCTTGTAAAACCAATTTTGACTAAGTAATTATGCAATCTCTCATACCATGCTCTGGGGACTTGCTTCAATCCATATAGCAGTTTATGTAGCTTGCAAACCATATTCCTCTTGCTTGAATCAACTAATCCTTTAACTTATCCAATGTATACCTCTTCTTCCAGTATTTCATTCAAAAAGGATGAATTGACATCTATTTGATATACTTTGAATCCTTTGTAAGCTACATGAGCCAGTAAAACTCTAACTCCTTCCAATCTAGCAACAGGGGAAAACATCTCACCATAGTGAATGCCTTCTTCTTGTGCATAAAATTTTCATACCAGTATATCCTTGTTCCTTATAATTTCTCCATGCTCATTCATCTTAATTCTAATTACCCACTTGGCTCTAGTAACATTCTTTTCCTTTTGTCTCGGTAGTAGTATCCAGGTTTTGTTCTTCTCAATTTTATCAATTTATTCATTCATAGAATGTATCCAATCTTCATTATCCAAAGCATATTCTACAGATTTGGGATCAAATTCACATAGTAAACATGTCTAACTTTTTAATTTTCTTCTTTTCATGACCTCAGAATATTTTTCTCCAATGTTGATCTAGTTTATGATGTACTCTTACATACTTATCTAGTGTAGGCTCTGGTCTCCTTTCTTCTTGTTTTTCTTCTTTAGATTCATCATGAAAATTCAATTTAGGTTCATTTTATGTCTCTTCTTCTTCCTTAGATTCCTCAACAGTTACCTCCTGATGCTCAACAAATTCTTTCTGTGACTCAACATTTTCTTACTTTTGCTTGGAAACACCATTCTCTTGCTCGGTAGCTTCTTTTTCTAGTTCAAGTAAATAGCTAGGCTCTCCTTCGATCATGTAAACAAAAGATCTGTATTCTTCATGTTCTTGTTTGCATTTAACTTCATTATTTTCTACATATTCATCAATTCTAACATTTTCACTTTCCACAACTTTTTTAGTGTTATAATTCAAACACTTATACACTTTTCTCTTAGTTAAATAACCTAGAAATATTACTTCATCACTTTTAGCATCAATTTTTCCATTTCTATTGTCCTTCAGTATATAAAATTTGCTTCCAAAAACTTTAAAGTATTTTACATTAGGTGCATAGCCATACCATAACTCATAAGGTGTAACATCAGTACCTTTCTTCACTTGTACTTGGTTCAATATATATACTACTATATGTATAACTTGTCCCTAGTACTTTTGTGCAACATTTTTCTCTATCATCTATTTTCTAGCACAATCCATTATTGATTCATTCCTTCTCTCGACTATGCCATTCTATGGGGGAATCCTTGGATCAAACATCTAACTTTTAATTCCTCTATCATTATAGAATAAGTTGAACTCACTAGATATAAAATCTCCTTCTCTATCAGATCTTAGACATCTCAAGCTCTTACTTGTCTCTTTTTCAAATTTTTCCAAAAACCACTTAAACAACTGAAAAGCCTCAGATTTTTCTTTGGAAAACATCATAGTCATTATTCTAGAGTAATCATCAACAAATAATATGAAATATTTATCACCACGGTATTTTTTCACACAAATAGGTCCACAATGGTCAGTATGAACCAATTCTAAAACATCCTCTAAAGTATAAGTTTTTCTCTTCAAACTGGACTTTTTCATTTTCCCCAAATGACATTGCTTATACAACATTATTAGGTTTCTTTAATCTTGGTAACCCTCTTACTATTTTCATCTTAATAATATTTACCAAATTGTCAAAGTTCACATGACACAACCTCTAATGCCATAACCATACATCATCATATTGTGCAAACAAACATGTCTCATTAGATAGATCTAGATAGAACAAATTACCTCTTGTATGTTCTCCACTTCGAATTAGTTCACTAGTAGCATGAAATATTTTTGCCTTTCTGTGATGAAATTCAACTCGGTATCCAAAAGTGTTCAACTAAGAAACACTCAAAAAGTTATTGTTAAGACCTTCAACCCAATAAGAATTGTCACATGTGATCTTATCAGTCAATTTTATCGATCCCTTTCCTTTCACAAGACATGGTTTATCATTTCCAAACTTAACACTACCAAATTTGCAATAACTTAAGGTTTCAAATTTACTTTTATCACCAGTGATGTGATGTGAGAAACTACTATAAATTATCTATCTACCACCTTTACTCATATATGAAATAAGTTTAGCTTTCTCATATTCATAAGAATTATCTTTCATAGAAATATAAACAACTTCTATATCATTGTTAGCAGATTTGTTAGATTCACTATCAGTTTCTTCTTCAACAATATAACAAGATTTCATACCTTTATCCTTATAGTCCTTATACCTTCTAAAATATTTTTCATCCCTTTTGTCTTTCTACCTTCTTTCTCTTCTTTCGTCCTCATCATTCCTATCATGGCGTCTTGCTGCAATATGGCCAACTTTGTTACATGAAAATCAAATTATAGGAAGTTTACCTTTGAATTTTCCTTTTCCTCTCGATAGTATTCTATCCATAAGTTCCTCGAGTTCATCAAGATCATCATTAGAAGTGTCACTGTCACTATTCATTTGTCTTTCTTTTCCTTTCTTTGATTTATGAAGAGTCAATTATGATTTGAATGTAGAATCAACATTGTGAGGGGTGAAATTATCAAAATTTGATAACTCAAAAGTTGTAAGTCTACCAACAAAACCTTGTAGAGTTAATTTTTTACCAGGAGTACATCTTAGTTCTTGTATATAAAATGCTCTAATAGAATAAATAGGAAGTAGGGTTCTCAGTACCTTTCTAATAACAATATCGTCATCAATAGTTTTATTAGTTTCCATGATAGCATTCACAACCTCCTTAATTCGGTTGCAATATTGATCAATAGTTTCACCATCTAACATTTTCATTTTATCAAACTTACCTCTCAAGCTTTTAGATTTGGCTCTTAGTACATTTGTGTCTCCTCCATAGATAGCTGCCAATGTGTCCCACATTTCTTTTATAGTTTTACAGTCTTTTATGTCTTCAAATTCAGGATAACTTAGGGATGATGTAATCTCCAACATTGATTGATTGTGTTCTTGTTTTTTGTTCCTCTGTTGAGTTTTCAACACTGTCAGCACATTTATGTAGTCATGTTCCACATAGTATTTTCTTCTTCTCCAATTCTAGTTAGGTTTAGTTTCATCAAACTTTGCCATGTAGGGAAGTTCTCCTTGTTCAGCCTGGATACCTCCTTTTTATACATCTTGATCTTTAGCTTCAATTACCTTCAAAACTTTCCTTACAAGCACCAAAATGCTCTGATACCAATTGTTAGAATGATTTAGAATAACTGAGATGGGGGGTGAATAAGTTATCCTCAGGTCCAGAAGTACCAATTGAACTTTCAAACAATTTCACCAACTTAGATCTACTCAACCATCCACTTGGTCTCTATAACATATAATTAGTAACATAAACTTGTAGTTCACTGTCCCAAATTAATCAACTTGCAGATATAAAACTCTCAAAAATAAAACACATCAGATAATATTCACACAAGTATGACACCAGGCTTAAACATGGAAACCCAATATGGGGAAAAACACCAGTCTCATGCTACCAATTTTTCACTCTTCTGAAATGAGCTATGTGAGGAGCCAACCTTGTTAAAGGTTACAATACACACTGTTAAATGTGACCTTGTTAAAGGATTTAATCCTCCAATTAAAAGTGAGCTTTTTTAGAGGACTTAGATCATTCCATTAGAATGTCACCTTGATTAAAGGATTTACAATAGGACTGTTAGGTCAACCTTGTTTAAAAGGATTTTGCAACTGGTACAATGGTTAGAAAGTAACAACAGATTGATATGAAACATACAAATCACTTTGAAAATATAGATCCACTTTTTCTAAAATGCTAATTCACCTAGTGGCCTCCACTGTCATCTCTATCACACAGATCTGGTTGAAAATCTGTCAAGCAATCACCATTGTGTAGTCTTGTACTACTCTTCTCAGCCTTCACATCCTTCTGCTTATATTTTCTGATCAACTAAATTAACCTCCACATACCATAACCTACAATTAGGTTAATCTTATACCTCTCTGATTAGGTAGCTAGATCTGATGCCACTTAATCATCACCATACAACTTATGGTTTGTTCAGATTGAATGAATATTTCCAACATTTCATTTTCCATATACCTTTTAGAATACATCCCAAAACACCTTCTTTTGATGAATAGAGGCCTTTTTAATTAACATATAAAAGAGTAAAATATTCACAAAATGGACTGGGGGATTAAAAATCACCCTGCGAAGAGTCACTCGGTAGCACACTAGAAACATACAATTATTCACCAAAAAAATTTATAAAGAAACCCCTCAAGCTATGAGAGCAGTAGAAGAAAAGGGAGAATAATATTTATCATTAGGATTTCCCCAAACATTGGGCCTAGGGGTCTGGTCAAGAAGCGACCACCCATCATCTGAATCATTTTCTTCATTCTCCATTTCTCCTTCCACCCACCTAGGAGAGATAGCACGAGCCAAAAGGGGGATTTTATCAGAAGTGGTGGAAAGCTAGATAGGAACATTCTTCATTAGCTGAGTAGTAGTAGAAACAAACAAAAGAGTGTATCTAGTAGCCAAAGCCCTCCTAACAAGAGGAGAGGTAGAGTGGCGATGCCAAGAGTGCGGTGTTTTGGAGTGCCTAGCTGAGGAACTCTGGCTATGATGTCGACCTCGGGGTGGCATGTATTCATCTAAGAGGGAATCTGGTGGCATGCGAGATACATTACATGGGGCATTACCCCAATGATGTAGTAGCTCTTACAAGTCGGTGACCTCAAGTGCCACCTTGTCAGCTTATACTTGAATCTACATCATGACATTATTACATAAACATGCCTTAGCATAAAGAGAAAAATTGACATCTAGAAATCTATGAGTAAAAATAACAGAATTACGGTCTTTCCATAGGCAAAACAAAATCTCCATCCTGAAAGTATACCAAGTCTAGGTATACTGGGAAGGCATTCTGGGTGAAACACCAAGAAGAGCCATATGCCAAGAGAAAGGATTAGGCTAAAATGGCATAAAAAATCCATGAATCTATCTCCAATAGTTCTGGGCCCGTCGACCACAGTTAAGTAAGTGATTTAAAGATGATTTACATAGTTGGCAAGAAGATAACTATGAGATAAATTAGGAGTTAAAGCCGTAAATCAATTTGGCTAGATTTTTTTTCATGCCAAGAATCAAGAACCAAGAATTAAGGAATATCATGTCTATTTAAGAGACAAGAATTTTTTATTCTCTGTGTGGTCCATAAGAAATCAGATACACAGGGGAGTGAACTGATAGAAGGTGCTGAAGAGAAACTAATGAAGGATTAACTTCATGCAGTCCTGATCAATCAAGCTGAGGGAGAGCTAAAGAATTCTGTAGACACCAACAAAAAAAAAAGAACAACATCACAGAGTAGAAAGAGTTAAGTACAAAGGAATTGTATTGATACATTGATCAGAAAGATATTGTAAGTAAATAGATCTGAAAATCTGCAATTTAGTTGCATTAGAAACAAGTCATTTTGTTTCAGTTTAACCATTG